>JALLKD010000020.1:0-163403 GCA_023509735.1 Fusarium liriodendri
AAAAAAAAAAAAGACAAAGAGGACGTCTTCTCATCCCTTTTTTCCCCAGGCATTAGCTCCATGAAACAAAAGTGATTGATTCCCGAATCAAAAGTCTTGATGTATAAAAATGGAAAGAGTTGACTAGGCGCCGTTGGGCAGGTCCGCGTTTCCATCCACCTCTTGATCTGCTGAAGCTGGTCGAGGACTTCCTGGTACTTCTTCATCCGGTTCGAATTGGTCATCATCTCCTTCTTCTCCGATGGGATTCTCTGGGATGATCCCGTTTTGTCGTTCCCATACTTCTCTCCGGATGCGGTCGTCCTTTGCTTTGCGTGCTCGTTCCACCTCCTCGAACCCACCAGATTTCTTGAGTTTGCCCTCTGATACAAAGCTGACCATCTCACGGTGCAGAGGGTTAACGCGACGGTTTTCGAGTTCCTTCTGGCGAAGCTTCTCGGCTCGCTCGATGGCTTCGAGACGATCTTCGTGATTGGGTTGAAGCGCCCTGACCTCTCCGAGGACACCCTCCTTTGCTGCACTTTGATCGAGACTGTTGCCAAGGCTATTGAGGCCTCTAGAGAACTGACGCGCGGATCCTGCGCTTGCGCCAGTGCCATTGTCCTTCATTTGCTCCTTGGTCGCCTGCTCCACAAGCGTAAAAGTCTCAGAGGCCTTCTCCAGGTCATCCCGTAGATCCACCAACAGGTCCTCCATAAGGCGAAGCTCATCACGACCCTGGCACACGTCTTCGAGCTCCTTCTCCCAAATCTTGGTCCAGATGGGCTTCTCCTGGTCCATGTAATCTTCCATCCTCTTGAGCTCCTTGGTCAAGAGAGCGATATCCTTGCCCACAGAATCCAGCTGGCGTGGTAGAGGTCGGACGCCTCGGTGCACCACATCCTTGCGCAGGTCCTCAATAAGGTCCTGGAGGTCGTCCACCTTTCCAACCAGCCGATCAGAGTCATTGTTGAGCTGCTTACGTCCGTTGGTGACGTATGAATAGCCGGCATCACCCTCAACGTCAGGAATAGAGGCCTTAGCCGCGGCAACCTTGACGTTGGCGGCCTTGCTGCGAATAGTCGACATCGAATCCTGAATTTCGGCCTGGAACTTGGAGTAAGTTTGACGCATAACTGCCAAATCGCGACGGAGATTCTGCAACTCCGAGAGATGGCCACTATCCAACTTCTTTCCAGGGGCAAGTGAATGCTTGGCCCCATCAGGCACGGGAGCAGCTGCCGGTGGTGCCAGTGCCAACCGGGCCATTTCATTTGCCGCCTCCTGCTGTCGATCCGAAACTCGCTGGATAGCTGCCCCCTGATCCGTGACTGTCTGCTTAACATCGCGCACGATGGAAGTCAAAGAGGCAAGACCATCATCGATATGCTTCTTGACCTCATCAAGAGCTTCCACGTTCAGGACCAGAACAGTCCGGTCCTTCACATCAGCAAGGTCCTCCAATTCATGTCGCACACCAGATATAGGATCTTGAATGTAAATCTCTGGAAGATCTGCTCCATTCTGTTGTGTGTTCCACGAAAACTTTTCAATAAAGGCGAGTTGAAGTCGTCCAATTGTAAGCTCGGCCCGACCCTCTGGCAGAACAAACTTCTTCACCTTGGACTTGTACTGAAGGAACAAGGTGAGATCCTTTGTAGGTGTCGGAGGAGGAGACTCCTGGAAGTAAGATGGCTCGGCTGCCGGCTTCGGAGGCGGCGTGGGCGGACGTTCCGGTTCAACCTTGGGCTCATTCTTGGGGGTTTCTTCACTAGTCTCATCCTCCTGGTAGAACATGGGGTCAACAGGCGGCCCGCTAAGCGTTGCGCTGGCCCTGAACTTGTCCTCTGGGCTCTGAGGAGCAGGGCTCTCTGTCTTTGCAGGGGGCTCTACTGCTGAGGGTTCCTCAGAGACGCTGCTCGGTATCCTGACAGGTGATGCTTCAACAGCAGCGCTGCGCAGCGACTGGCTCGAGGTATTGCGGTTATGTCGTATAGACTGGCGACCCTGCACTGCGCGCAACGATTCCCTCACTTCTTTCCTACCACGGTTCGGTACTGGCGTGTTCTGTGGAGGGAGAATCGGAACTCCATTTGCGCCTCCAAGATGTTTAGATATTTGATACTGCGAGTATCTTCGAGAGGCTCGTCGTTCGAGATCTCCACCCTTCTGCAAAGCGGCGAGAGCGCTCGAAGTGTTATCGGGAGGAGGCGGCGGTGGTGGAGGGAACGAATCGATATTCAGCTCTCCATTCGTGGAAGGCCCTGGCCCTGTTGGGATCGTATCGCCGGCCTCTGGGTAGGGTGGCACAACAGGCATGCTCTGCATCGTGTTGCTCGATAGAGACGACTGTTCCGAGGCAACGGATCCTCGAGACTGCTCCCGCTGAGCGCCAAATCGGCGCGGAGACGAGCTGGCGGGAGGCAAGGACTCGGTCCGTTGAGGTTCGGATTGAAATCCATTCTCCAGACCCTCCTCCAACATGTTCGTAAGCCCACTGTGGCCGCTGCCAACAGTGCTGACGCTGGTTGTCCTATCGGGAGGTGCATGTCCTTCGCGCTCCCGGGCCTGTTTCTGACGGAGTTTCTGTTGTTTTCGCTTAAGGCCATGGAGCAGGTTGATGATGATATCACGGATCCTGGGTAGGTATTTCTCTAGACTCTCCGAGCTAGCCTCTTGGCTGAGCGTAGCCTCGAGTATGTGTCTGAGTAAGTCGGGGACATTTCCTAGATCGGATGTATCAACGTTGATGGCCGTGAATGCGCGGCAGGCCATATTGAACTCGTAGCCCAGGCGCACATAGACGTCCGACACCTGGCTGTCGGTAGCCTGGCCGCGCGACCATTGTGTCAGAGTCTCGAGGAGCTGCTTTGTGGCGACGAGGAGATGGGTGACGCTCTTTTCGATTTGCGACAGAGGCATATTGGCGCCGCTGCCGGAACCCTGGAGAGAGCAGAGCGCGGTTAGCATGCTGCCATTGGGCGTGGACGTGGGGCAGGGCTCGGCAGGGGCACAGGCAAGCTCTTGGTGACGCTCACTGCGCCGACTGCGAGGGCTCTGGCTGTGGGTGAGACGAGACGAGGCGACTACTCACTTCACGATTCATCCTTCGCGAGCTGGTGGACTGAGCAGATCTGGTAGAGGCGGTCGATGTTCGAGCTTGAAGGGCTGGTGAGATGGAGCGGACTGGGACATTTGGTGGCGGCCCTGGCTCGGCGCCGGGCGAGCGACGGTGGGCAAAGGCTCGCTGTGAGCCGGACGACGGGGCCTGCATGGCGGGTTATATCGGGCGTGGGCGTTCCTGCTGGGCGTTGAAGACGTTTGCGACGGCGATAGATGCGATGGCCAAATAGTAGGCTCTATTCTGTTCCCAGGGGGTGGACGTGGACGGAGCTCGGTCGGAGGATTACGCTTAACGATGGGATTTTGAGTGCGACTGTCGAGGGGCAAGTAGCATCATCAGAACGAGCGACAAAAAGAGGTCGAGATGGTGCGCAAGGTCGGCGTCGGAGGCGGAGAGATACGGCGGGCGCAAGAGACTGTGGGAGCAGCTGGAGGCAGCGAGAGGCCGGGCGAGGCTGACAGTGAAGGAGGGAGGATGATGGTGGGAGGATGTTGATATGATGGATGGTGATGGGATGCCGTGGATGTGCTGTAGACCCGACCTGAGTGGCAGCCAGCGAGTGGGCAGCAAGCGGAAGCGGCAGCGGCAGGCCAGCGGCAGAGGCCCGCTAGAGCTGAGAATAGAGGGCCTGCTACCTGTAGTGGACGGGCACCCGCCAGCCCGTGAACCCCTGCATCAGCACGTGCCACCATGGCGTGTATCTTGGCATCTTGGGTCTGTGAATGCGAGTTTCTGGGGCGAAAGAGTCTTTTTTGACGACATGATCATGATTATTACACTGTTGTATACATTCTATCGATGCTAAATGACCGTTGAGCGTTGAATATCCTCTGGAATGAGCCTGCGCCGTAGCCAAACTCACTCGCTCTCAGCCAGCCTGCTCAAACTCATGGCCTCAAAACCAGCCTCCAAGTCAACATACATGGATATTGCTGCATACCCTGTCGGCGAGGAAACGGCTTGAAGAGACTAGAAGCTGGCATGACAACCGCAGCAAGGGCTTGTCGCAGAAAGAAAACCATCACTACTATACCCCATATTGTTTAGAAACCGGCAGATGGGATGTAAAATAATGCATCTCGAAACACGCGCATAATCATTCTCTCTCTTCCCGGCCTTCCTGGCGATGGAACCTGATCACAGGGATGAATGGTTACGCCGTCTTCCGTTTCCTCTGTCCGCGAATGGTAATTAATTCGAGCTGAATGGTCCAACAGACGCCTTCATGCATAGCCTGACGCGCCCGTCATCGTGTGCCATCCAGAGCTGAAGCCGTGGCGCTGAGAATCTCTAGCAGGCGTTGTTTAAGCTCGTTTAGCCGAGTCTAGTCGTCAGCACTGGGTGGGTGATGCAACGGCGCCTTGAAACGTGCCATTGGCATTCCACGAGGAATTTTGCAGTGAGGACTCGTTCCATCCACTATTCTCTGTCCCCACGATGAGGCGCTTTGGCTGAACCAAGGTGCCGGCATACCCGACTGGCTTTGTCTAGATTCTTGAGTTTGGTTGTCAGCTAATGGTGGGTATTGTCAACCGCGTAAGCTTCAACTCCGAAGAGGTAGTTCTGGTGGAAATGTCAAACTATTTAAGACAAAGGAGTCTCCTGTCGTATGATTCAGTCATAATTCATCAAGCTGCATGTTAAGCCTGAACACATTTGAAACCTTATTTCCTTTTGTCTCAGCTTCCCTTCAACTATACACATCCTTTTCTCAATACCCTAGAGATGGGTAACCGCAAGGTTGCTATTATCGGTGCTGGCCCAGCTGGTAAGTTGCCCTAATTCAACATCAAGTCAATTTCTAACATCAGTAGGATGCATACTGGCAAGACTTCTTCATCTCGGCGGCGTAGATGTCACTGTCTTTGAAGGAGAAGAGCACCCGAATTTCCGATCTCAAGGTGGCACCCTAGACCTCCACACGGCAACAGGTCTCGCAGCCCTCAAAGAAGCAAAACTCTTTGATGAGTTTCTCAAGCACGCTCGATACGACGGGCAATATCTTGCTATTGTTGACAAGAACCTTGAGTATCTCCTAGTGAAAAATGCCGATGGACCATACAACAAAATTCAGGAGCGGCCTGAGATTGACCGCAGCAAACTCCGTGAGCTTCTATCGCACTCGCTCCCGGAGGGTGTCATTAAATGGGGCCATCGCTTGAAAAAGGTTGAAGGACGAACCCTTGTCTTTGAGCACACTACGCTCGACGGCTTCGATGTTATCGTTGGAGCAGATGGAGCTTGGAGCAAGGTCCGCAAAGAGATCGACCCCGATCTGGTGCCCGAGTATTCAGGCATAGGCTTGCAGGAGCTGGAAGTCACAGACGTTGAGAACAGAGCCCCCGACCTCTACAAGCTCGTCAACCGTGGGAGCGTCTTTGCTGGCTGGGAGGGCAAGCGCATGTCCATACAGCAAATGGGAGACGGGTCCTTGAGCGTGTATTGCTCCCACGTCATCAAAGAAGCCGACTGGATGAAACCTGAGAAGTGCGAATACGATGCCGGAAACATCAAGGAGGTCGCCCCAGCCCTGCTCAACGGTCTCTACAAAGACTGGGATCCCCGTCTCAAGCGAGCGATAGAGATGGCAGACGGGAGATGCACGCCTCGATCGCTGTTCATGCTCCCGGTCGGCAAGAAATGGACACACAAGCCTGGTCTCACACTCATTGGCGATGCCGCACATCTCATGACACCCTATGCTGGCGAGGGCGTGAACCAGGCCCTCGAGGATGCATCACTGCTTGCAACGGCAATCATCGGAGCAGCCGACAAAGACGATGAGGCGCTGGACACGGCGATCCATGAGTTTGAAGAGACAATGTTTGCTCGGGTTGGCCCCGTTCAGAAGCTGACGGCTGAGTTGATGCAAGACTGGATGATGACACCCGGCGCGCCGCAAAGTGTCATGGCCGTGTCGATGAGTCGTCATATTAGACATCAACTACCGTGGGTGCTTCAACCGCTGGGTGTTGCAGCTGTGCATAGCTATTACTTTTTGAAGAATAGGGGATGGGTGAGATAGGGGCTTGAAGGGAAGCATCACGGATAGCTGGCCGATTTTTGAAACAAGTCAAGGGATAGTTCATGAAAAGAGGGCCATGGATAAGCAAGGGAGCTTATGGAATCTGAAGAACTGGGAGTTATACATGTCTAATGAACAATAAAGACGTTGTTTATCAAGTATCGAAAGCTATAAATGCTCTATCCACAACCCCATATTGCTTGGCGTCCCAGGCCTAACCTGAACTGAATGATGGATTGGAATGGTTGATGTTGCACATCATGAAATGCTGGGGTTGACGATAGTGCGATACATGTCTTTTTGCGGCAGTCTGACTCAGTTCCACGTTTCTTGCTATCAAAATGACTAGTCGGAGACAACACCGAGACACCCCCAGCCCCATGTGACCAGGGGTGCTGATCTCCATCCATCATAAGGACCCCGTTTCCACGACACCCCAGATTCCTCTTCATGATCCCGCAGCGCAGCTTCATGGGCTCGCTCTGAGGAAGTTGAATCGGCTTGCGCGGAATATCTAGACAGCGACAGAATGGACAGCTCTCAGGCGCCGCTTATTGCGGGCAGCCGCGACGACGAGGAGCTCGAGTATGATGTCGCCGAGGGGTCTCCCGTCGAGCCCGGCAAGTCAGGGAGCGAGAGGCCTACGGTGTTTGTGTTGGCTTTGACTTTTGCTGCTTGTATCAGCGGTTTACTGTTTGGATGTAGGCTTCTGATGCTCCTTTTCTGCACCGTGGAATGTTTTGCTGACAGGCAATTCCAGATGATACCGGCGTCGTGTCGGCCACCCTCGTCTCCATCGGAACCTCCCTCTCGAACCGCGAACTGACTTCGATGGACAAGTCCATCATTACATCCTCGACGTCCCTCTTCGCTCTTATAATCTCGCCCTTTTCCTCCGTCCTCGCAGATCGTTTCGGCCGAAAACGCGTCATCCTCTACGCCGATGTTCTGTTCGTTGTGGGTGCCATCCTCCAAGCATGGTGCTCTACGGTTTTCACCATGACCATTGGGCGATGTATCATCGGTGCGGCAGTTGGAGCTGCGAGCTTTGTCGTGCCGCTATACATCGCTGAGGTGGCACCCGCAGCACACCGCGGACGGCTGATTACAACCAACATCATATTTGTCACGGGTGGCCAGGTGATTGCATATATCATCGGATGGCTGTTCTCAACCTACGGCTCTGAACAGACGGGATGGAGATGGATGGTTGGCCTGGGTGCTCTGCCGGCTTTAATCCAGGGCGGCATGATTGCCTTCATGCCCGAGACGCCACGCTGGCTTGTCAAGGTCGGTAGATCCGTGGAAGCCAAGAACGTGATCCAGCGGGTGAACGGCGGCGCATCGCAGCATGACGCAGATGTGGTGGTCAGGGAGATTGAGCTGGAGGCACGGGAAGAGTACGAGGCGCAACGGCTACGGGATCACCAAACATCTGGCCGGTGGAAGCGGTTGGGTGCATGGGAAGCTCTGTTCAGCGAGGGGAGGAACCGTCGAGCGCTGGCTATCGCTTGTCTCCTCCAGGGCTTCCAGCAGCTTTGTGGTTTTGTAAGTGATCCCGGGTGAACTACGAGTTATGCTACGAATTGTTGCTAACGTGAATGTGATAGAACTCACTCATGTACTTTTCTGCAACCATCTTTACGGCTGTTGGTTTTGAGAGTCCAACTCTTACCTCGCTGGTGGTAGCAGTCACCAACTTCCTTGGCACTGTTGCTGCCCTGGGACTTGTTGATCGCATTGGACGTCGGAGAGTGCTGCTTTATTCCATCCCTTTCATGATCGTCGGTCTGTTGTTGTCGGCGCATGGTTTCTCGTTCATGACACTTGCTCAGCCATCAGAGAAGAAGGATCCTCCTGCTACCGCTGGACACGAGGTTGCGGCCATCACGATTCTCGTGGCCATCATGATCTATGTCGGAGCGTACGCGCTGGGCATGGGCAATGTGCCATGGATGCAGAGTGAGCTGTTCCCCCTAGCTGTCCGATCACTAGGAAGTGGAATAGCGACAGCTACATGCTGGGGAGCCAACTTTATAGTCGGCCTGACGTTCCTCCCACTGATGGACCTGATGAGTCCGTCATGGACATTTGTCCTGTACGCAGTGGTATGTTGCATTGGTTACTTTATGGTTTGGAGAATCTATCCCGAGACGGCAGGGTTGACTCTAGAAGAAGCGACGGCGTTATTGGATGATGGGTGGGGAGTGCGATGATACCTGTCTAGGGTCTAGATATTACTCGTGTTGCAATTAGACTTGAGGAATGACACATCAATAAATTTCTTCAACTGTGGAAACCGGTGGTATGAGGTTGCTTCTTTTTCTAGTCTAGAAGGATCTCGACGTCTCGAAGAACAAGCCAAGATAAAGAAATTCATCAAGAGTTGCGGCTTAGAAGCGGCAATCCCCGGCGTTTCAAAGAAAGAAGGGAGAGGGAGCTCCCGTCGCTCTAAGAACGAAAACGGGACAGTCCCGCGATCCATCCTTAGCCAAGACTTCGGATGGCGGATGCAGTTAGCGGATCACGGCTCAAGAAATTACATCACCGTGCATCGCCGTCGTGCGAGAGCGCGCGAGGGCCGAGAAAAAGAATCTGCAAGGTGAGACACCTACAAGAGTGGGGACCTTTTGTTCGGCACCGCGCTCGGCGTCTTCCGTTAAAGCCTTTCGATCTTTTGCGTGACGGGCTTCAGGCATGGTATGTTTAAAGGGAGAGCCAACATCGGGTTTAAGCCATGCTTGCTGAGTTGAAAAGCCGGACAGGCATGATTGAAAGTTTGGGATTTAGGCAGTTGAACGGGTCAAGGATACTTTCCGTCAGGGGAGCTTCGGGGGAACTGACTGGATTTGATGATAAAGCTGTTGGCCCCTGCTGTTGTAGAGGAATTCATTCCCTACACTTTCTTTAAGATATTCCCAGGGGAACGGTGGGGCTTCGGGAACTTGGAAATCAGGCGGTCCTTTGGAGCCCAATAATGGGGACCGGCTTATCAAGATTTCTGGAGTTTGTTGGGTCAGAAGAGTGAGTCCATCACGGATCCTCGGCTCCGTGGTGAGCGCCGCGGCCGAGAGCGAGAGAGCGAGGTGCATTGCATTGTTGATGAGTGAGCAACTCTTCCATGGAAAGGGCTGAGTAATTGTCCCCCCCTGGATGTAAAGCGTCGTCATGGGATCATCTAAGCGGATATAGCAGCTTTATTCCGGATATCGAGTTGCTTGGCCCTGCGTGTCCTGCATCTGCTGGGTCAGTCAACTTACGGAGTTCCACCCCCTTGTAAAAAACACGAGGGAGACGGTGCCGGTGCCGAGAGCGGCTGCCGAAGAAAGAGTGGGGTCCCTTGCTCCGGGGCCCATGCATTCTCTTCCTCTGATGCTTGCTCGCTCTGCAAAAGGGCCGCCACAGAAGAGATTTCTTGCCAATTGACTGACAGGGTTTCTTTCTTTGGTCAGTCATGGGTTTAGTAATTGTTCTTTAGCTTCGGGTCCTCGCGCTTGAGAGTAAGAAAAAAACGAGATTGCCTCTGACATGTGGGGAGGGAGCTTGGAGAAATCTTGGACTTTGTTTATTATATAGATGCCATCACCCCATGATCATGTTGCCTACTTTACTCAAACAAGATATCCCCATTACTTCTTAGATCTCATGACAATATCTTTTTACCTACTTAATTAAAAGTGCTTGAGCGTGTCTCGTCTTTTGACTACCTACCTATACCCATCATCTCACTCATACCTAACTCGACCGCAACCGGCATCCTTCATCCGTCCTTGACTCGCCCTTCTACAGTAGCGTCGGCCGACCTTTTTCAACCTTGAGCGAACCCTTAAACCCGGAAAGCGCAGACCGGCTTCAGCTATAGCGTCATAGCCCGAACAAGAGGGGGACAGCTCCCGTATATTCTACTCTGCGCCCGTTCGACGTTGGTTATACTTTCTATCGCCTTTACACCAATTTTCTCGACTCGAATCGGTTCGATACATAATCGATCCTACATACCAATTCCTCTCCAACTTGCTTCATCTCTGAGAGCGAGCACTCTATACATACAGATTTGCGCGGAACTACATTCACCATGCCTATCGACCCCGTAGACCAGGGGATGATCGACGCCGAGCGCGATGCATCTCCTCAGCAATACCAGCAGCGCGCCAGCGGCGAGATTGAGCGCGTCCTCTCTGCCTCCACCGTCTCATCATCCTCATCATCCACCTCGAACCGCCGAAGGAGCAACTCTCTCGCCCAGCCCTACAACACCATCAGCCGTATCTCGACCCAGCGCGACCTTGAGCGTCATCCCACGGCGCTGAGCCGTATCGCGACCGCCCGCAGCCAGCACAATGCCACCGTTGGTAGTGGTGTGCGCTCCCGCACGAGCTCTCGTGCCTCTCGACATCCCCTCCCTGCCTTTGGTGCCGGAAAGCCGTATCCTCCTCCGCTGCCTGAGCAGGAGGAATACGTCGTCGAGTTTGACGGTCCCGATGACCCAATGCATTCGCAGAATTGGCCGTTGAAGAAGAAGCTCATCACTGCTGCTGTTCTTGGCTTCACCACCATGACTTCCGCCTTTACATCCTCCATCTTCTCCGCCGCTACTCAGATCGTCGCCAAGGAGTACCACGTGGGTACCGAGGTTGGTCTTTTGGGAACAACCTTTTACGTTCTTGGTTTCGCCTTTGGACCTTCACTCTGGGCTCCTCTCTCTGAGTTGAGAGGTCGACGACTTCCTCTGCTCATCTCCATGTTTGGTTTCTCTGTCTTCTCCATTGGCTGTGCTACTGGCAAGGATATCCAGACTATTCTTCTCTGCCGATTCTTCAGTGGTTTCTTTGGTGCTTGTCCTCTTGCTGTCGTCGCAGCTGTCTTTTCCGACATGTTTGATAACCGAACTCGAGGAACAGCCATTACACTCTTCTCAATGGCTGTCTTTACTGGTCCCCTGCTCGCCCCCTTCATTGGTGGTTTCATTGTCGAGTCTCACCTCGGCTGGCGCTGGACTGAGTACCTTCCCACCATCATGGGTTTCACTGCTCTGATTCTCGACTGCATCTTCCTGGAGGAGACTTACCCTCCTGTGATTCTCATTGAGAAGGCCGCCGATCTGCGACGACGCACCAAGAACTGGGGTATCCACGCCAAGCAGGAGGAAATCGAGGTTGACTTCAAGGAGCTTGTCCAGAAGAACTTTTCCCGACCTCTGCGTCTGCTCTTTACCGAGCCCATCATTCTGCTTCTCTCCATCTACATGAGTTTCATCTACGGCCTGCTCTACCTCTTCCTCACTGCTTACCCTCTTGTCTTTGTCGGTGTCCACGGCTTCAACATGGGCGAGTCTGGTCTGGCCTTCTTTGGTATGATCTGTGGTCAGCTTATTGCTGGTGCTTCCGTCATTGCTCAGCAGCCCTGGTATCTCCGCAAGCTTGCGGCCAACAATGGAATTCCCATCCCTGAGTGGCGTCTTCCTAACGTCATGGCTGGTGGTGTCTCTTTTGCTATCGGTATCTTCTGGTTTGGATGGTAAGTTACTCTTTGTCTCCCTCACTGAGTCTCAATGTCTAACAATTATCAGGACTGGATACACTCGCAGTGTTCACTGGATCGTCCCCGCTCTGAGCGGTCTCTTCACCGGTTTCGGTCTCATGTCCATCTTCCTTCAGTCTCTCAACTACCTTGTCGACGCCTATCTCATGTTCGCCGCCTCCGCCATCGCTGGTAACACCTTCCTGCGATCTCTCTGCGGTGCTGGATTCCCTCTGTTTGCTCGTCAGATGTTTGAGGGCATGGGCATTCAGTATGCTGCCACTCTTCTCGGCTGCGTCGCCGCAGTTCTTGCCCCTATCCCCTTCATCTTCTACAGGTACGGCGCCAAGATCCGACAGAAGAGCAACTACGCCCCTACCGGCCCCCCTATGGGTGCTCCTTCTTCCTCTGAGGAGGAGGAGAAGGAGACCAACAATAACGAGGCTCTCGCGTCGTGTGTGGCTCGACGGGATAGCGTGGCCAGCAACGCCAACAAGGAGACCGTCTAAGCGGTCGTCTCTGTGTTTTTTTGCTTAAATATTGTATAGCATGTTGTTTAATTCGGAGTTGTCGGGCATCTGCCGGGAGGCATGGCGTTTTATGATGTCATGTTCATGGGGACCGGCAACATGGGGAGGCAGCGGATCTTAAAAAAAAATGGTATCTCGCCTGGTCATGTCTGGGAACATGATGCGAGATGGTGATATACTGATTGGCACGTAATGTAATACCCTATATAAAAATGTCAAACTTTATAAAAATATCAAGCATCTGGTCATGTTTGACAAGTCAATCTTGATGTGATGCTTCAGCCAGCTGTCGTGATATTTCGTGTACTTGCGCTGTAGACCCATTTCTCTTCACAACTAATTTCACTATACTAGGCCATGATAGACACGTGCTTGTTTATATACCCGGTCGATAACTTACTCATTTATTTAATTGTGGAATTCATAAATTTGAGTATTGTGTGAGTTGTCGCTTTATTACCTTGTGTTGGCTCTACAGTATATTGTCATAAGATGTAGGAAACTGCTTTGACTTTCGGTAAGGTAACCCAGCTTGTAAGAGCGACTATCCTATCAAAACCACTTCTCGGAGACTCGAAAACCGTCTCTACTCGCATATCATAATTTTCCTTGAACGTAAGGACATACATATGGCTTCACTCTGTGGTCTTGGCGCGGCTGAGGCATATCCTGGTCGGTAAGCAGATGCCACAAAGCTGACCTCCACAAAAGATCAAGTTTACCTCTCTGGCTGCCTAATTTGAACTGTTTCTCACTGCTAAACTCAGCACTTTCATCCACTTCAGTCCAACACTTCTTTTCAAAATACTATTTTGTTCTTGGGATCCTCTTTAGCCCTATAACACAGCTTTGGTCGTTCGAATTGTTGCACCGCTTCAATAGAATGACTCACCCTGCCGACATAGTATTTCACACCTTGGAGCTTGCGCAGCACATCGTGCACCACCTGAAAGAAAAGGACCTTTTTATTGCTTTGGGAATCACGAAAGCCTTGTGGAAAAGCAGAGAACCTGTCTCTGCGTGGCGAGAGTACATCAGGAGGTTCGGTTACGCCGACAGCTTGATCGATCAGTACACCGATAGATACCACCCACGGGATATCTATCTTCGTATCTGCCGCTCGGCCGATGCCATCAGACGTGGAACCAACCCGAAATGCAAGCGGATAGATTTACGCGACGATCCAGACGACAGTTTGGTGTCCATGGGCAGACAGGATGTCCATTACCTGTCTCGTCAACTTTTGGAGGATGAAATCGATATTTACAGGTTGGACCATAGGGGTATGCACCTGCTGCACAAGGGAAAAAATATGCGCCTTATCAGCTGTTTCGACAACTCTTCCCGACTTCTGGGTAACGAGGACGACCAAATAGTGGCCCGCAACGTTAAAGATTGGTCATTGTCTGGCTCATTTGGACCCTATAGGCCACCGCAGCAGTGGTGGACACAGGATCGACATGTCTTGACCGCTCACGAAACTGAACAAGGTGAAACACCCGAGACAATATTCGAGGTCTGGGATGCTCATGGCGTGAAACGTGGAGAGCTAGTACATCCAAAGCAAGGATGCACGTATCAAGATCTGGAGAAGCCAGGGGAGAACCACATGGCGACGTCAAGCGGAAGACACATCAGGGTCTGGGATCTCGACACCTTGAAGTGCGTTTATGAGTACGACGCCCCTGAAGACAAACCGAGCGCCGTATTGGAACTGGACCAGAATATTGTCTTTTACACTCCCTACATAAGCATGTGGTTTACAGACTTCTGGACCACTGACGGAAGCCCCGTCACGAGACATAGGGCGGAATTAGTGAGGCGTTCTAATTCATGTTGGTGCAAGTTCTCAGACGGCACCATGGTAACCTATCCTTGGGATATGACCCTCTGCGCCCCAGATGGCGGAGAACTATATGCCGTCTATTACGGCTCCGACCGGGAAGAATCTTATGAGCTCGATGCGGGTATCATACTCGACCGGTTCTTCTTTACTGTTGTCAAACCGATTGACTACGAAGAAGACACGATAATCAAGCCCGCGGAATTAAAGATTTACGCCAAAGATGGGGAGGAGCTTGGATCAAAGATCCTGCACAAGGGAGGGAGGAACCATCGATGGTTTGTTGATATTTTTGGGAGGTTGGTTTTTGTATATCAGGACAAAAATGATTGGTTGGAAGAGTTGGAGGTTGTGGACTTTTGTAGATGGGCAAAGGTTGCTACAAGGAAACATGTTTAGATGCTGAGTGGGTAAGTAGTCCTGGGTAGCATACTAGGCGATAGGCAACATTAAGGTCCTGGGCGTTACTTGGACGCTTCTAGAGTTTCATCTTGATTTAATTGAATCTTATGCTCGGGTTCAGACTGGCTCTTCTGCATAAAATATCAAGTATTGACTTACTTATAAAGGTAGTCTCACCTTTTAGCCCTTTCAAACGACCCTTGCAACCTCAATTTTGTGCTCGATTCGGTGCAGGACCTGGCGCGTTGCCAAGATAAGGCTGAGAGCTTTGATCGCCAGCTTGGCCCGTTGTTGTTCCAGGCCCGAGTGAAGCTTGACCAGCTCGAGAATACTGTGTCGAAGTGGTGCAAGACCAATTATTGGGTTGACAAAGTTGAGATCAAGCTCTCTGGTCGCATTGGTTGGCGAACGCAATCGTCCAAGGCGTGGCAACTTTAGTAAGAGATTCGCGAGATTCGAACCGGTTTGACAGTCTTGCTCGAAGCTAATTCCCTGTACGTCGTTGATGCTAACTATTACTACTAAAGGCTCGGGGCTCAATTAGTGACTTGGAAATAGTTCGGCATCAACACGTCTCTCAGTCGAGATCGAACAACTCTATTCAGAGACCGCCAGGATATATCGTCGTCATTCCCACTCACTCGATTCGATATCAGATCAGATATCGCCGATCTCTACTATCCACGATAACTCTCAAGAGAGCGTGGAGCTTCTGCAGAGGGCCATCACACTCCTTGAGCGGACTAGCATGTCTACAGGAACGGACTCGGAGGGTGTTGATGGAATCAAAGAGCTGGAGCAGACCTGGACAAAGGTGAAGATTTCGGACCTCTGCTTTCGACTGTCGCGGAGAATAACGTCGAAACCACTGCACTGCACTTTCGAGCCGGGGCTGATTACAAGGCCAATACAAACGCTGGCAATACGGTTTTGCACCTGTCTTCCAATGTTGGAGAGATCCCTATGCTTAGCATCTTGGCGAAAGCACGAATGTACGGGCTCGATCTGGATGCCCGAAACTGTGACGGCCACACAAGGTGGAACTACATGATGAAGTCCCTCAAGGCTTCCATCGAGCTTGGGACAGACTCAGACAAAGTATCGTGAACAAGGATTTCGATCCTGGGAGCTGGGCCACGACACCAGCTAGTGGGAACGAGAGCTGGTATAGCTTCGAAGAGATGAGCCGGTACGAAACCGAGGCGGCGGTGCAAGAGGATGTCAAGAATGCTGAAAAGGAACAGGAAGAGGAGGAGGATCAGGATAAGGAGGCTGAAAGGGCGAGTACCCCTGAGAGTGAGCTGAAGATGACTGAAGAGGAGATGTTAAAGGAACTGTCGAAGAGGTTGGAGGAGGTGGTGCCAGAGACATGGCACATGGATGAAGTAAATGGAGAGGGCCATTATGTTTATCAGTATTAATGCTATCAACGACGATTCCAACATTTGATCTAGGCATGTTGAAGGGGTACAGTGCCGAAGAAGGTTCAAAAGAGCGATAGCTAAAACCTATTAATAGACATCTCGGTGAGCTATGACAACCTTAAAATTAAGCTAATCCAGATCTTGGGCACAACGAGCGCTGCATCCTGCATGTTCACTGTGATAAATGCACGTGAAAAATATTCTCCAATAAAAGGACCAAGCAATGCTCATCAGGAAGATCAAATTCTTCCAGATTCTGTGGGTGACGCAAGACTGATGATTTGATTTATAATCCTCCTCGCTTGACCACCCATGAGTGGCCCCGTCCTTACTGCTTACCACCCTTGAGGAGCCGCCACTTGACGGTCGAATTCAGCTCGAAGGATCGTTAATACCATAATTCTTGGCATGTTGTCGGTCTTTCGGTCTTTCGGGCCTTATGTTTCTGTCCATATACGTAAAATGATTCATATTGTATGGGATTTTCGGACTTTCGGACTCATCTATCTCAGATTGACTGTGCTGACGCCATAAAGGTAACTCATATGAGGGGGTATATAAAGATGGACGCCTATCATGCAAAATTTCATTGAGCAACCTTTTACGTGCTTTTTAAATCACTCTGCAATAAAACCACTATTCTCCGTCCTTTTCAGCATGGCTCCCCACATCACTGTCGTACCTGCTTCCACAAAGGCTGGCAGAGAAACAATCCGTGTACTTCTCAACTCTGAGAGCAAGCCTCACGTCCGTGGAATCTATCGAGACGCATCCAAGGCTCCCTCCGAGTTTTTGCGAAACTCCAACTTTGAAGCCGTCCAGGGAGACGTTGGAGCCGGCACTGGTCTTGATTTTGGCAGCTCGGATGCTGTCTTTTACATCCCACCGCCTATCTATGATGGAACAGACTCGGGAGAGTTTGCTACTCGTGCTGGAAACAACGTCAAGAGTGCCCTTGTAGCTGCTCCAAGCGTCAAGCGACTTCTCCTATTTTCCGCGATCGGTGCTCAAAATGACCACGGCATTGTACGTCGCTCTTCCAAATTTGTGTTCGATCAGTAACTAGATGGAAATCAGGGTATACTACGTCTCAACCACATCGCCGAGAACATTCTCAAGGATACAGTACCAGAGGTTATAATCGTCAGACCCTCCTACTTTCAAGAAGACCTCGCTTCTGTGCTTGAGGAAGCACGGGCAGACCCGCCGGTTATCACCTCAATTTTCACACCCGCAGATCACAAGATTCCCATGGTATGAGATATAGTCCTACGAAACTCTGAATTATAAACTGACATCCTAAACCAGGTGAGCCTCAAGGACATCAGCGAGGTCTGTGCAAACCATCTCC
The DNA here is from genome assembly GCA_023509735.1 of Fusarium liriodendri. Lineage (NCBI taxonomy): Eukaryota > Fungi > Ascomycota > Sordariomycetes > Hypocreales > Nectriaceae > Fusarium > Fusarium liriodendri. Next base: position 17,199 of record JALLKD010000020.1, read on the forward strand.
TCGCAGAGACCGCCAAGCCCAGCCCTCACTACTTCAAGCTATTTGGGCCCAGATCCTACAGCGCGCTCGACCTCAAGAAAGCAGTCGAGGAAGTTACTGGCAGGACAGTTGAGCTTAAGCTCATCGAGAGGGATCAACTTTCCGAGTTCTTTGCGAAAGAACTTCCGGAACCCTATGTGCAGGAACTTGTGGACATGACCACGGCAGGCTTGCCTGGTGGAGTTATTGACAAGGACTTTGTGTATGATGATGACACTGTCCAGGGGCGGGTTGAGTTGGTTGACACTCTGCGCGAGCTGTACACCAAGTAAATGTTAAAACGAGTAGTATTAGTGCAGACTATATCTGCGAGGTCAAGTCTTTGAACGGATAACCAGACCGAAATCAAACACACAATAGCTCCTCCGTCGCTAAATAACATTCAACAATTTCCGTACATCTTCTGGCTCACTTTATCGATTCCACCCATAAGTATTGTTTCACATGATCAGTGCTTGAGTAGGCCCTCCAAGAAGTCGTGTCCACCTGGTAGTCCCTTGAACAGCCCAGAAACCCCTGATTTGCTCTATGGCTTTGAGAACGTTGCCACACCCCGTCATAGAGTGGAGTGTCTGCAGTCGGTCAAGAAAGAACTCTCGGTGAATGTCTGTAGAACTCTCAGCTGCAACGACAAAGTATGCCCATGCTAGAAGATGCCGGCCGATGATATTGTCGTATATGTTGACCTTGTCTGCAATCTGCTTGAATCTTTCCACTGACTGAACTGTCTGATGCATCGGGGGGTTGTTTGTGGCTCTTTGGACGTAAATGTCACAAGCCATGGTGATGAGGTCAAAAATGTACGACATCAGTTCTTCGTGCTCAGGGTGAAGTCTCAGACAGAATCGTAGAAACTCAAGACATGCCTCGCCGTGAGTTAAGAGAAATTCCGATCCGTTTGCTTCATCGAAAAGTGATTCTCCAAAAAGAGAGACCCTGTAGGACAATGAGATACATCCGGTTTTATCATAGCCAATGTGAGACCTACCGTAGAATTTGTATCTTTACAAAGCGACCGAGCACCAAATTCTCGCTTTCCAAGTTCTGCTCGAGAACCATGTTCTTGATGAGTATGCGTAATGAACCATATATCAACTTGAAGTTGTCACTACCGCTGATCATTTCTCTGATATGCAGCAAGAGCAACGCTGTCTGAGCCAGCTCATCCTGAACTGGCGGGCATTGGTTCGACCGCTCGACTAGATCACGAAGCAGGCTACCGTAAGTAGGCGAGTAAGGAGCACAGCTGTTGGTTTTCAAGGCAAGATGTTGCTCTGCGACGACTACAATGGCTTTCCTAATCATGGAGTCGAGCTCTGCGTAGGGGAGTACCAAGTCTCGGTATCCATTGAAGCCAAGGTTGATGACGGCCGTGATCTGGGCGATATGATCTGAGACTGTGACATGTTAGGGCCTTGGGTCCTATAATAGTAATTCCACTTACAATACTGAAGAAAGAAACGAGTCCTTCCGTCAATGTGATCAAGCCCCCAGTCCAAGTCCCAAAGCTTGCTGTCAGTCGTCGCGATATCTTCATCCTCGGCTATATTATCCGCATCAGGAGAATTTGACTTCGGCGGTGGCGTTGTCTCGATAACCTTGTCATCGGGTGAACAAGGCTCTTGGTTCTTTTTCACCGTTGAAATTGGATCTTTCTTGTATGAAAGCGTGTCGGGAACAAGCTTGTAAGCAAGCTTTCCTCTCGAGGCCACACCCTCGTTGAAGCGATATCTGATTCCAAGACCACTGCACTTGACGCCTTTAGCCCTGCACTTATAGCACTCGGGCTCATTTCGATCACAATCAATCCGACGCCGAGCACATTCGTGGCATCCTATCAGCCATTGTTAGTCTCATCCACGAAGGTAGCAGAAGCAGTGTTTCGCACCCTTGACCTTGGGCCTCTTCTTCCCTTTCTTGGCAACACTCGAGTTTGGCATCTGCGTCAGAACTTTGTCTCTCGCTTATTCTTCAGCGCGAAACGGTTCGGCATGGTTTGTTAAAGAGAAGCAAGCTGGGAAGAGGGACGCCGATGAGGAGAAGGCCGACCAACCAATTGCAGCAATCGAACACAAAGAGGGGACGCGTTTCCTAAAGTGGAAGCTTGACGGAGAAGGTCGGCGACGTTCAACTTCTGAACAATCATCGTCGAGCTTCTTATCATACGAGCTGAATATTTAAGGCGAGAATTGCCAAGCTGACGATTTTTGAAGTTCGGCATTCAATTTCGAGCTTCACCATGTCCACTCAGGACTACATCTTTGACCTCGGGTCGTACCATCGTCGCATCACCACGCGCAATGACGAAGCCCAAATCTGGTTCGACCGCGGGTTGATTTGGGCCTACGCATTCAACCATGAAGAATCAGCATCTTGCTTTGAAAAGGCCATCAAAGCCGATTCCAAATGTGCTATGGCTTACTGGGGTCTGGCGTATTGCGTCGGCCCTAACTACAACAAGCCATGGAGCTACTTTGACGAGAAAGATCTCGCAGCCGTCGTCCAGCGCGGTCATGAAGCAGCCAAACATGCCGAGGCAAACACGGATGGAATCACCCCGGTCGAAAAAGCTTTCATCAAAGCAGTCCAGTACCGATATCCCGCAGAGAAGCCTGAAGGAGCAGAGGCTTGTGTTCATTGGAACCAAGGCTTCGCCGACGCAATGGAGGAGGTGTACAAGGAATTCCCCAACGACCTCGACGTTATCACCTTTTATGTCGACGCCGTCATGAATCTCCATCCCTGGAACATGTGGGATCTGAAAACATGCGAACCGACCGAGGGCGCACGAACAATCGAGATGAAGAATCTCCTTGACCACGCCTTGACTCTTGACGGGGCATTGAAGCATCCAGGACTGCTCCACATGTATATTCACCTCATGGAAATGTCACCCTCGCCCGAATCTGCTCTACCTATCGCAGACCATCTCCGAGGTCTTGTTCCCGATGGAGGCCACCTGCACCACATGCCAACTCATCTCGACGTGCTCTGTGGCCAGTACGAACAGGCCATCATCTCTAACTCAGATGCAATCGTTGCCGATGAAAGGTTTCTCTCCCAAGCCGGACCGCTCAATTTCTACACCCTGTACCGAGCCCACGACTACCACTTCCGCGTCTACGCAGCCATGTTTGCTGGGAAATATCAAGTCGCTATCGAGACTGTCGAGCGATTAGAATCTTCCATGCCCAGGAGTCTTTTGCAGGTGGAATCGCCTCCGATGGCAGACTGGCTGGAGGCGTTCCTCACACTGCGTGCCCATGTCCTGATCAGATTTGGACGCTGGGAGGATCTGATTAAGCTCGAACTACCAGAAGATCAGCAGCTTTACTGCATGACCACGGCAATCACACACTACGCCAAGGGGGTTGCCTTTGCCGCCTCGGGGCGAGTCAAGGAAGCTGAGGATCAACGGCGTCTTTTCCAAGATGCTGTCAAAAAGGTAGTACCATCACGGACTCTCTTCAACAACACATGTTCGGATATCCTTCAGGTTGCCGAAGCCATGCTAGATGGAGAGCTAGAATACCGGCTGGGGAATTTCGATGCGGCGTACAAGCATCTACGCAAAGCCATTGATCGAGAGGATAACCTCCCTTACGATGAACCCTGGGGCTGGATGCAACCTACACGGCACGCATATGGAGCCCTCTTGCTTGAGCAGGGCCACGTTGGAAAAGCTCTCGAGGTATACATGGCCGATTTGGGCATGACAGATGCTCTCCCTCGTGCGCTGCGGCATGAGAATAACGTCTGGGCTCTCCACGGTGTTCATGAGTGTTTGTTGAAGCTGGGTCGAGAGTCTGAAGCAAAAGAACTGGAAGGGAAGCTTTCGGCTGCAGTTACAGCAGCAGATGTGCCTGTTCATGCGTCTTGTTTCTGTAGATTAGAGACCGAGTCGAAGTGTAAGAGCTCCGGAGCGTGCAAGGCTTGAGAGATGTAGGATCAGGGATGTTTTTTTATGTAGATACTGGGAAAAGGATTGCTACGAAGAATGAAGGATGCCGCACAGAAGAAAATCTCACCGACTGTCCCATCTAAAGTGCCAATAAGGTATCTTCTGTCAGGTCCCCAGGGATAAGTGGACATCAAGGTTGACTACCGCTCGGAAAATTTGTCCTTTTCCGGAAAACCTATACGCCCTTTTACAACACAATGATTGATCATTCATAAATCAGGGCCAGAATACGAGAGCACCAATAGAGTCAAAGAGAATAGTCAAGAACCCTGAGTTTCGAACTCCGGTAGTCAGCATATTTCTCACCTGCATGGGACAGGCTACAGAGCATATTCAAGGGTTGCAAAAGGCGGACTTGCTAAGCATTGGTGGAAACCAGGACTAACGGCAGTTGTATAGACTTCGGGCCCTCGGGGTCCTCTAGCCCGTATACGGTGACTCAGGGGCAGGGGATGCCATGATTGGGAACCAAAATCGTTCTACAAAAGATCATCCCAACTGTAGACGAGACGGCTCCTAGTTTCAAACATCCCTGCCAAGTCCTTGAAACACGTGGGATCAGCGGCAAATGTTCCCAGACTCTTGGATAAGTCGGCCTCATCCATGTTTTAAGCTTGCCAAGTCATTCGTGGCATTGAGTCTACTCTACCGAGACCTCGTATTATAAACGGCTGCAACGTTGTTTGAAACATTACTCCTCCCGGAATAGGAACGACGATCAACGGAGGTGTAACCTGCGACATGGCCAGTCTGAGACGCTGGTGGTTGGGGCCTTTCGGAGAGTAACTCCACCACTCGCTTCGCGTGCCGGAATTAACGGGACTCGGACGTGGAGAGTTGAGATGGTCCGCCAATCACGGCTGGTGTTTGTTCATTGATGAAACTACCTTTGACTGATATATATAAGATGTTTGATTCTTGCCAGTTGAAATCGAAAATCATCACCAAGCTCTATTAGCAAAATAGTTCAAAATGCCTTCCTCTAGCCAGATCCTCTCCGCCCTCGCCGCCATGGCCGTCGCCTCTGTGCAGGCCGCCATGGGCCCTGCCCTCAGCACCGGCCCCGTTGGCGCCAACTCATGGATCCGAGAGGCCACTTCGACTCTTGTCCTCCCTGACGTCCCCAGCGGATCTTCTGGTGTTGCCTCCCTTTGGGTCGGTATGGGCACCGACAAGGGCGACCTGATTCAGTCCATCGCCGACAACTGGCAGTCTGACAAGTGGAGCATCTTTGCCTACACTCTAGTCAAGACTGGAGAGAACTCTCAGATGCCCGTTCAGGATGAGAACCCTACGCCTGCTGGCAAGGGTGACCGCATCACCATGCACTGTAAGACACCGCAACTTATGAGAGTAGAACCACACTAATAAGTACCAACAGACAAGTACGACGACTCCACCCAGGAGTACGTCCAGTACGTCTCTATCAACGGCCAGCAGGTCTCTACTCTGAGCACATCCAAGGGCCATCATGCCATGGGCTGGGGTAGTGCCGTCGAGTGCGGCGCCGAGGACTGTGGTTCTATCGGAGCCCACCGTAAGTATCCCCAACACTTTAACCTATGCAAAAGCTAACCTCTTCTTCAGAGTGGGTTGACACCAAGATCATCCTCGACACCCCCGACCCCAACTACGTCCAGACCCTCGGCAAGGGCCAGGGCGTCACCGGCGACCTCACCAGCGACGACGGCGGCAAGACCTGGGTTGCCAGCGAGATCAACATTCCCGCCCACACCTTCTAAGCGGGTATCTGGGTCTATTCTAGTATATAGTTTGCGTGTCTATTCTGCATAAAAGCCAGTGTATATGATTCGTGTCGATCGCGAAAAGTCAACGACCAATATAGAACTTCAGTGAATAAACTGATTGAAATGAAATGATTTCTATCCCTACGTCCTATTCAACTCATCATGGTCTAGTTGAGCTTGCGTGCATAATGCTATGTTACATCGGGCCCGATGTAGCTTGATGACGAACCCTCTATCTATTCTGACATGTCTATCTTGATGAGAAGCAGCCAATACTAGCGATTAACTAGGTTTTAAGAATTCAAATGGGCTATGGCTAGGTGGTAGAAGGTTCCAACCACAATTACGGATAAGGGGCGGATATGCCCACAGTCGACTCTGTACCTGTCACGGATAATGACACAGCATCAATGCCGTCATACGCTTCAAGATGGTAACATGCGGATGATACCCGAAAACCCACGGCACACATCCGGGTGACTAAACACAACTCACCACTCAGAAGCCACCGGTTATATATGACCCCTCGTCCGTAAACAATCCCTATTCTATCGTTCCCATATCTATCAGGTGATAGAATCAGATCCACTGCACACTCCTTTTGATCGTGAGAATATCAATCATGTCTTCAACTGCAACCATCACAGCGACAGCCACCCCTCCAGCCCAGTCTGGCTTGAATGTCTCGACAGACAAGGATGGCAAGGTGAAGCGTCTGCAAAAGATTCCACAGTTTGCAACAAAGGAGGCAACGAGACGATGGCAACTACAGCAAATGGCCGGAGCATTTCGTGTTTTTGCGAGACTCGGCTATGCAGATGGAAGCAGTGGTCACATTAGCTTGAGAGGTGAGGCAGGAGATATGATCAGGCCTGTGATATACCAAGACACCTCATACTAACGACTGAGTATAGACCCTGTTCAGCCAAACACCTTCTGGATCAACCCCTACGGCGTTCACTTTGGTCTCATCACAGTGTCTGACCTCGTCCACATCGATGAAGAGGGTAACCGGATTGGCGGCGCAGATAAGCTCGTGAACAAAGCTGGCTTCATCATCCACGCTGCTATTCACAAGCGTCGCCCCGACATTAACGCCGCATGCCACCTTCACAGCCCCTACGGCCGCGCATGGTCAACCTTTGGCAAGCCGATTGAGATGATCAATCAAGACAGTTGCATGTTCTATAAAGATCTTGCTGTGTATGCCAACTTTGGCGGTGTCGTGTTTGCCAAGGAGGAGGGTGCCCGTCTTGCTGATGCGCTCGGTGCTACGAAGAAAAATATCATTCTGCAGAATCACGGCCTGCTGACTTCAGGAGGCACCATCGGCGAAGCTGCTGCGTTCTTTATCGCTTTGGAGAGGGCGTGTCAGGCTCAGCTGCTCGTTGAATCGGCTGTGACCCCCGATGGATCGCAGCTTGCCAAGACCCTGGTGAGTGATGAAGAGGCGCAGTACACTAAAGATGGGACTGGGACTCCTGAGGCCATGTATCTGCAGTTTGAACCCGAGTATCAGTATGAACTGAAAGGGAGTGGAGGGGACTTCCTTCTATAGTTTGTCTCAAGATGGCAATAAACAAGTGCTAGTTTTTCACATATGCTCTGCCATGTGAAGCACCCCGTCTTTCTCACACTATTCGGGCGAAAGGAACACCGTTCGGACTTGATCAGGTCTGAGCTGGGTTTTACCATTGGTGAATGTTTCATTGACAGGAGTAGAAGGACCTGCTTAGGTCAAGGATTTGATAATGTCCATTTTCACTTACAAGAGATATGGAATGTGAGACGTTACAATAGCGGTTTACATGAAAGTTTCTGAGAACAACCGATATCTGATAAGAAATGAGGGCAAGGCAAGCCAAGATGGCGTACGCTGTAGAGCTGAAAACGGTCGGCATCAGCTGATCAGGGTTATTCCTCAGCTATCCATGATCCATGCAGCTCCGAGTTTCCCACCAATGTGACAGCTCATAAAAAGAAAAACGGCTCAATTACGGCAAGCCATATGATATCACAACACAGAACTGTAGGCCAGTGAGGTTTTGGAACGGGCTTCAGCTGAGATACGCCAAGTGAGCTGGCATGTCTATCCTAGGAGGCCTCAACTCGACTCGGCCGGTCGGAAAGCGGCCAGTAGGGTGAAGATTTCAATCAGTATCCAGCAAGGGTTTGGGAAATCTCCCGGGAGAAGGTTGCTCAGGTACGTTCAGGCTGCATGCAGGCGGCCCAATAAGTAGGCCTTCAGCTGCCTCGGTATCGCAATTTGGAACTGAGATATCTGGCCTGAGGCCCAAAAGAAAAAGAAAAAAGCAGAAATACCCCTTTAAGGGAAAAGAAAACCTACTGATCAAAAAGGTCTCCACGAGTCCATCTTCATCACCCATTCCCGTCCTTTTTTTCTCCTGGCTCGCCCTGGATAAACCTCTCGACCCCGGAACCTAGTCCCAAGACCGTTGACAAACAACACATCACACAGAATGCAGGGCACCAAGGGGGACAGGCTGGAATACCGGCTAACTGCTATTCGAGACGTGCTAGATGAAGAAAAACCCACGGCCAAGGCGCTCCAATTAGAAATAGGCCACAATGACGACTTTGCGCCTAGAATTGAAGACAGTGTTCGACAACACGAGCTCCACCATTCCCAGGCACCCATCAATAAAGAATCGACCCGGTCGAAGCAAATAGATGCATCTCTTGGAACCGGGACTGCGGAAAACGACACAGAGGCCAGCAGCCGTTCCTCTACGATGGATTATTCATCGAGCCACTCTACCTCCAACAAAGACGAAGCTGAGAACGAGGACGAATACGAACTCGGGGGGAAAGCTGAAATAAAGCACCTTTATGACACAAAAGAGAAAAACATGGCCGGAGAAGCGATCTACTCAACCAAAGTTCCAATTGCCATTAGTGTCCAGCAGAAGCTTGGCAGAGCCGTTGGTGGAAGGGACGAGGCCAGGAACTTTGCTATCCTCCATTATCGCAATGCCACCCTCCAGACAGACTCCATCGTTGTTCAGAGTCCCGAGCTGAAGAACTGTCTCGCAGATATACTGTCTGGTTGTGTCGGTATTGATGCTGCAGCCCCGACCATTGAGCTTCGGCCTCCTTTCACGGGCCTGGTACAACGTTGGGATCGCTTACTTCTGACAGAAAAGACTACAGCGAACGAAAAGTCAAAGGAGCTCCTCCGGCTTCTACGAGAAACCCTAGAGATAGAGCTGCATAGCTTTCTTCAGTCTATTCAGGAATTTCGCAGGACTGGCTACATCACCTTTCCCAACATTCTGATGGCATTCGTGCCTGGTGAGATTGTGCTGAGATCTAAGGATGGCACGCTCTCGGCCGGCGTCCTCCGGCATGCGTCCATCGAGAAAGAGTTTATGGGAGGCCTCATATGCATACTCAGAGTCCAGGTGTTGGATTGGAATGGGAAGAGGTTTGGGTACAGAGAAAAGATTTGGAAGATTGAGAGCTTTCAGGGATTCCAGAAGGCGACGGATCTGGACGTTTTCCCTCTCGGGGCTCATCCAGATCAAGAGAAAATCAATCAGCGTTTGACTGGCAGAGGAAGGATCTTTGAAGGTTTATGCGGCCAACACGTCAGAAACTACAATGGTTTGGTGCATTTAGAGTCCGGATGGGAACGAAAAACAATCTTTGTATGTGAGTTTTTGTTCTTGCTATTGCTCTAATTGCTTACTGGCTCTAGATATCGGAGCGCATCATCATCGACGCCAATGCCTTCTACAGGTTCCAGCACCATTCGGTTCCGGACCTAACAGAGCTTGAAAGTGAGGAGGGGAAACAGGGGACAGACTCCCCTGATGATCCTGGTGGCATTCACACGAGGAGTCAACGGCAACCCGCCCTGACTGAAAAGCAGTGCATGTTGGCAGTACCACGTGTCAAGGGGTTCGCCCTCAGTATGAAGAAGTGGTTCGAATTTGCCGTCAGCGATATCACTCCCATCATCTGGAATGAGAAGTTACTGGGTAATCTTGTCATCCCAGATGAAGAGAAACAGCTGCTTCTAGCCTTGGTTGCACATACTGCGAAAGAGGAGGATGGAGGGTTTGATGACTTTATAGAAGGAAAAGGTATTTGAAATCGGCCAAGATTTCCATTTTTGGTTTACCTAGCTACCTATGTTGGAATGTACTAACCTCTTGGGCATCTAGGAAAGGGGTTGATCCTACTTCTTGCTGGACCACCAGGAGTAGGCAAGACTTTGACCGCCGAATCAAGTATTTCTATCCTGGGATAGATCTGCCAATTCGAGACTGACTGATAGTTTAGTAGCGGAAGAGCTCAAGAGGCCCCTATACAGGGTTGGAGCTGGCGACCTAGGCCTCTCTGCTGGTGATGTCGAATCTTCTCTGAAAGAAGCTTTCCGTCGATGTTCGCACTGGAACGCGGTGTTGCTCATTGATGAGGCTGACGTCTTCCTGGAGAAGCGATCTAGCGATAGACTAGCTCAGAATGAGCTGGTATCAGGTCAACATACCAAACCCAGTTTTCAGAAAGACCTTTACTAACGACCGACTCTAGTATTCTTAACATCACTGGAATATTACCAAGGTGTTCTCATTCTCACCACCAATAGGACTGAGGAGATCGACCCAGCTTTTGAGTCTCGTATCGATATTATACTTACTTATGATCACCTGAGCCAAGATGCCCGAAGGCAGATCTGGTCCAACTTCATCAGCCGGCTACCTCCAGACTCTGTTGATCTTGATGACAACGACTTGGAAAGCCTCTCGCGGTGGGATATCAATGGGAGGCAAATAAAAAGCGCCATAAAGACTGCCCGGATCATGGCAGCGAATGAAGGCGTACCGCTTGGTGTTCGGCATCTGGACATTGTGCTCAATATTCGAAGAAGAGGTTCCAAGGTCCTGGGTACGCGGGGCTGACGCAGCAAAGCAAAGAGAGTATGAAGGTATTAGTAAAGAAAACTAATCTACTGACGTTATGAATGAAATTTCTAGTCAGCTTTTAAAGCACAGCACAGCTTCCTTTACGGTGTCGTATATATTAGCCCACTGATTCCCTGCTCGTATGCGAAACGCCCAACCTCACTCTGATTAGATTCTACTAGAGTCCATCTCAAATCCGGTCCACAAGAAACTCAAAGGAAGTGTACTCGTCGGGAACATTGTCCGGATCCAAAAGATAGATGGCAGTATCATATGTCTGTGCGGTGAGAACATACCACGCCGTCCTTGAAGTCGACTCAACCGAGCAAAGAAACTTCTGCCCATACTCCAAAGGAGGTTCACAAAGGACGAACTTCTCGTCCCCCATGACATCCGATAGTGGCCTGGCCTTGAGTGTGACATCTGTCTGGGAATTGGCCGAGACGTAGAAGTCGCCTATCATGAGGTGGTTCGTAGACTCTTGGACGTGGAACTCGCCAAACCGGTAGAGATCGTCGCCTGGTGTCATTGAGTAAAGGTTCAGGCGAATTTCGGAGTCGGGAATGTCGTCCCGGTAGAGGGGGTTGTCGCCCCTGACGCTTTGAGCGTCGGTGTTGGCAACGTATATATAGAACGTGGCGATGGGCTCTACGCTGGTGGTAGAGCTGGAAACGCCGCTGGTGGTAGATGAGGCTTGCGAGGTACTTGGTAGCTCGATGGTAGTCTCGGTGGTAGAGACGAATGATTCCTGAGAGGTGGTTGATGCGATCTCGGTGGTTGATGTAGCATCATCGGTGGAACTCAGCGAGGAGACAGTACTAGTAAAGGACGATGCGCTATCGGTTGTGCTGGATGAGATCTTCTCGGTGCTGGAGGGCGAAGAGGCGGATGGCAGGCAAGGCCCGGCCACGCTGCCGCTGAACAACGAAGCGGCAGCGATGAAGCCGTAGATAACGCGCGACTGCATGATGCTGCTGGATTGTGTGATTTCACAACAATTCTAGAAGGTAAACAAGATAAACCCGTCATTAAGAAGGGAGACTTATGTGAGAACCGAAAGGGGTTGTGTTTACCTGGCCCACTTCGAAATCACTAGTTTATTTGATAGTCTCAATAGCTTCATTTTCACAGCAAGAGACCCGGCGCGAGGCGTCCTCTAAAAGAGTCGAGACTTGTAAAAATAACGCCAAGGCCCATGTTTCTGCGTATTTTGATCGAATAGACCCCCTGACTGCATATCAGTAGCGATTTCTGTCCCTCGAGGTTTCTTACTCTTGTGCTATCTAATAAGTTTCAGAGCTAGTCTTCAGCCCCAAGGGAGATTTGGTCCAGCTTGATTAGCCGAATGCTATTGGGACCTGTCGATCTTCGAAGACCAAGGTGTGGACGGTGTTGTGGTAGAATATCAATAGTAGAGAGATGAAGAGTGCTATCAAGACTACTCGTTCCTTGTGCTCAAGTGGTGATCTGGCAGAGACCGGACTTACTGCCAAGACAACCCTGAGTTGAGAGGTATCTTGCCAAGGATAATGTGAAACCTATAAGCCCAGTTAGAAGTAGAGTCATTGAAAACAGCTCTCACTCCTTTCAACCTTTTCTCTCGAGCTTTCGAAATGTTAGTTCTCACAACTCTGATGTCGCCCATAAGGGCCAACTACTGGCATTGACCTACAGACACTTTGACTTTAAAGGCCCTGATACTAAGTCTGGCTGTCCCTCCCCAACATGGTGATGTCATGAGTGCAGTTCAGAACCTGTATTTATAACCCTTCAGGTTTCGTGGTCTAACGGTCATGACTGCGGATTCTGATTCCGCCAGCGAGGGTTCGACTCCCTCCGAGACCTTCCATTTCGCGCTTCAAGGTGCCCACTTCAAGAGAATGGCATGCTTGATTGTACAACTTTTTGCCCCCAGATCATGCAGATTTAGATATTGAGTACGCCTCTGCTTATAGGGAGCGGTAGCTCAACGGATATATGCAAAGCCAATATGTTGTTGGAAAAGTGGGCGTGCGAGACATGTGGAGTTGATGGGGAAACGGTTGGAATGTCAAGTTGAAGAGGTACTCGGCATTAATTCCGACGGATATCTATTTAGGTTGAACTCGTAGATCATGTTTCGGGGCAAGACATCAGGCAGTGCGGCTGTGCGTGAGACAATAAGCTCGTTATGACTCCTTTTCAATAGCTTGTAAGACTTACACTGCATCTTGCTACTGATAGTGTAAGGCTTGTTCTATGGCTTGGGATTGATCTCAACCGGACTGTCGTAATCACAGCAAGGTTCCTGTACGCCTTCTCGCTATGATTCCCTCGTTAGGCAGTACTACTGTTCCGCTAAGCCTATCATGCTGAACGTAATGATATGCAGGCCACGATCTGCGGGCCTTGGCGAGATGTATGTCCTACCTGCCTTGCGCCACTGGCCTTGTTGGAGGCGAAGGGCCCACGTCAGCCTGAAACTTGCATGGAAAAGGTTTTAAAGACATTGGTCCTCCCTCGGCTGCCCTTAGGGGCTTTCAATAAACACATACGCTTGCTCTTTAAGCCTTTCAGGATGGATCATGCATCCAACCACTCCTCCTCTACACATGCCACTACCAACTACCAATCTGTCTCATGCCAAGAGATACAAGATCATGGGGAAGGAGAGAGCGAGCAGGCTAATCTAGATCCCATAACGAACGAGCCTGGCACTTCTGGGAACGAAAATGGGGATCCCCAGGGTAGTGAGATGCCACGAATGGAGCGCCACGGCCTCGACTTGGCCACAATCCTTGGAGACGTGGCCGCCGTTACATCGCCAATTGCCTTCCTCGTCTTCGCCATCATGGTCCTATGTCTCGATGGCTCAGAAACTAGCGAGACTCTTTATGCAAAATGGAACAATGCGACCACCATAGTAGGCGGCCTTTTCAATGTGTAGAGAACAGAGGTGGCTAACAACACCCATTAGCTCGGTACACTATTCCCCATCATCTTTGCCTCCACGGTCGGTCGTTTCGTATACGAGGTTGCACGGTGGAAACTCGAGCAGGGGGTCACACTTGGCACGCTGGAGCAGCTTCTGGGAAGCCAGACAGTTGGCTCAACTGTTTTGACCCATGCTAAGCTCTGCATCATGAACCCTCTGGGAGTCGGGCTGTTCTTCATATGGATCTTTTCGCCTCTCGGTGGCCAGTCTCTGTTGCGTATTCTGGGCTCACGGCTGGAGCCCGTCGTGCAGAATTTAACCATCGTTCACTTTGACCCGGACGCCGTCTCCGTTCTTGCCTGGCATAGACCACCAAGTGGATCAGCAGCCGCTGTTATTGATGATACGATCAGATACTTGGGGAACTGGTACAGTGCGTTGCTAGTAGCTCCTCCAAAGATGAAAGCAGACGGCATGGATCTGTGGGGGGGTATTAAGATCCCCTTCATGTCTGAAGGAGAGGACTACCATGACTGGACCCAAGTGCCTGCGAGTCCGCACCCTGGACGCTTTTCCTCACTCGCAGGATATCCCGTCGTTGATGTGCCTATGAACAACTCGAACTTTTCCATGCATACCAGTTACCTTCAACTCAACTGCTCCAAGCAGCAACGCGCCATGTGGAATCCTGGATACAACTTCACCGAGATGGAGAGCTGGGTCTCGGATTCAGTCGCCTACCAGAACGGCACCGTCTATGGCGCCCCACGCGAAAACAATGGCAACATCTCCGACCAGAAGATGACGACATGGAGCATTGGCGTCGATCGATTCGTCGACCCCTTCTGGCTCAACAACTCACACTTGTCTGATAAGCTCGGCTGGGACCTTCCTTACACACACACGAACACATTAACACGGCCCCTCATTTTCGAGAATGAGACGGGCATTGAGTCCAAACCGGCGAACCTCTTTTTTGAGGCCGTGATCGAGCCTGCAGGCAGTCCTGCGGGGATCAGGACCTACACAGTTGCGGCCAAATGTGAGATCAAGCAAAGATATGTTGAGTCCCGAGTGCTCTGCCCCCTTCCACTCCGAACAAACTGTGGTGTCGTGGAACAGCGTCGTTCCCGCCGGCGGCATGCGCCCGAAGACATCTCGCACCTGTCATTTCCCACTGTTTTGCGCTTTGTCTCTTGCGGACTACCGTTAGCAGCAGGAGTGAGCAGTTCTGGCAAACCAGACCTGTCGATGAAGTATCTAGCGTACCCCCCTTTAGGATCTCACAATTCAGGGCACATCATTAGCACCATCAACATCGACAATTTCGAGGAACTGAGTGACAGCTTGTTTAGCCGTCGATTATCTCAGCTACTCAATACATATCTCATCCTCTCGCAGACTAACATGGAGGAACAACGATCGACCGAAGGCGTGCAATTGATCTCCGAGAACGTAACTGAGCCAGCCCAAGTGAGCGGCTTGGTCCTAACATACACCATATCTAAGCGCTGGATCACCCTCTGCTTCGTTTCATGCATTGTGCTTCTGTGCAGTGGCATGCTCAGCGTGGTCTTTGCCCACCTTGCTGACAGCCCTGAGATTCTTGGCTATGCTTCGACAGCCGTGCGGGACTCCAAGTTTCTTGAGCTACTGCCTGAAGTTGGAAGTATGGCGGCAATAGATATCACGAAGATGATGAGAGGCGAGCGACTGCGGTATGGAATCACGCATCTGACAAGAAAGGGGCAACGGCTGTTGGGAGTCGGTCGAGAAGCGGAGACGCAAGAGATCAAGGACAGGCTCGTTTGATGGGTACAATTAACACAAATAGAGAAAAGCTTGGGGAGATACCTAGGCGTAGAAGAAAGATAATATGGGCCCGGGTGCTTCCTTTTCCCAACACTGATCCCACCTGCTAATTGGCAGACTGTACTACCACGCATGAGAAATCTCGTTGCTGTGCGACCATTGCCTTATTCATCAACTTCATCGACCCTGACAATGCGCTGGGTAGCCGTCTCCGTCTTATGGAATCGCCAAGGGCGAACCTTTCTCTCAAACAACTCGTCCAACTCGGCAGGTGAGCGGCTGTAAAATGTAAGAGAGAGATCAACAGATTGAAGGACCAAACAAACCTGGCAGTTTCGGGAATCAAGAACCACATTGCGACTGTGAAGGGCAGACCAAGTCCTGCGTAGAACCACCCCGTCTTGAGACCCCAGTTCCACTGGTTGGTGTTGACCATGTAAGGGGTAAGGACGTTCATGACCACGCCTGCAACACACGTCGACGCAGCGCCAAAACCGGCTGTATATGGTCGGAGGCGCTGAGACGAAATTTCACCAATGAATCCCCAGCCGGTAGCGCCGTTGGACACCATTCCGAGGTCTGGAAGTGGTGAGCAAGAGTCAATCTTGGGGGTATTCTTACTTACTCCAAAGAACGGCAAATACCACCATGAGATAATTAGTTGCAGAAACTTGAGGAACTACCCCAAGGATGCCAATGGCGGTAGTCGAGATCCAAGAGAGAGTCGTGCCACTGCAAGAAAGCTTGCGACGACCGACCCAATCCGCTGCAAAGATCAAGGCGATACCGGCGGCAACATTGATGCCAGAAGTAATGCAAGTATACTTGAAGGGGTCAGAGATGCCAGCTTGTTGGAAAAAGTAGCTTCCAAATGTTCCAAAGAGAGTGAGGCCGATGAATTGCTGGGTAAGCAATGTCCACAGGGCGATAAGAGTGCGCAGCCCATCAATGCCCTGGAAGATTGCGTACCACTTTTCACGACGCTGTTCTGCCGCGAAAGTGCGCTCGTGATCAATGGCCATGGATAAGAGTTGAAACTGTTGATCAACATCATAGTCCTTGACGCCGTGATGGAGGATCCGAAGAGATCTCTTTGCCTGCTCGTGCTTGCCTCTACTGACGCACCAAGCAGGTGATTCAGGGACAAGGAGGTAGATTATAATCATGAGGCCGATCTGAGCCCATTGGGTGTAGATGGGCGTGAGCCAGTCATGGCGGTCGGTCTGAGAGAGGACCTGCAACGCAACAGGCGCCATGAACTGACCTACGGTGAACCAAAGACTATAACTCATGAGTAGACCACCACGGATTCGAATAGGCGCGACCTCAGAGATATAAGTCGGGATAGTCGACTGTAAACATCCCACACCAATACCCGCAAGAAGCTTAGCAATAAGCCAAACCTCCCACCTCCGGGCCAAGCTCTCGCACAGAACGCTGCAGGCGAGGATGAACCAGTACCAATACATGGCAACCTTGCGGCCGAAGCGATCCGACACAAAGGTCAGATGAGTCATGCCGATGATCTGACCGACCGACATGATGGAGCTCCAGCCAGCGAGGATGTCAGAAGCAAGGAAGGGTTCGCCGGCATCATTGAGCTTTGTGGCGAATTGGCGGACAAAGCCTGGATTGGCGATGATGTTGCCATTGATGCTGTACAGGTTAACAAGGTTGGGTAGCAGGTGTGGAAGGCTTCTAAGTACCCAATCTGGTAGCCATCGGTGGCAGCACTAAAAGTGACCGCAAAGCAGATGGCGGCATTGACCTTGAAGGCCTTGACAGTCTCCCAAAGAGAAAGGGTCTCGTAACCAGAGACACCCTGACCTTTGGAGGCAGCATCTAAGGCGAGGTCCTTGCGAGTGATGCCATGTTCATTATCAGCCGGATTATCGTGCTGACTGACGTCGGGTTTAGCCTCGATACTCTCACGAGTCATTGTGTGCATTATCACGGATGATTCAACAAGTGTGGCTCAATAATGCCTCCACATTTCAACAAATGGGAATAGCATCTTGTATTTATACAAGCTCAACATGAGTAATGCCAACCAGCTTGACGCATTTTCCAGGCCTAAACCTCAGCCCAAGACCTTGGCGATTCTTGGAAAAAGAGCTCAACTCTTTGCTGTTTCTGAACGATACCCCAGGTCTAACCCCAGGTTTCCAGTGAGCTGGGCATGCTGTCATGAGTCATGTTCCCCAGACTCAATAGACAGCGCGGGGAGGAGCCTGGGGCTTAGGCGATAACTTTACATGGGTATGGCATCGGCAATGAATCTCGGGGTGGTAAAAGAAATGAAGATCGCCGTGATAACGTTGAGTCGGCATGTCAATCCACCGAAACAGCGCGATTCATGAAGGTTGTTTCAGTGGAGACATAGCGGAATGGAAGATACAAGAACCCACGTTCGCGCCCATCTTGGCCGAACAAGCCATCCTCCTCTATCCAGTTTGAGCATCCTCTTCGCTGTGTGCGTGATACTGCGGGTTTATCAGCTTCCAAGCCTTCCCGTAGTTTAACCATGATCCACCAAAAACAACCTCATCTGACCATACATTACCGCATCAGGCAATGTGAAGCGTTCGTGGAGAAGGATAGAGCCCGACAGCTGGGGACAAGGATGGAGACATTTGTAACCTTAGATCCACTGTTAGTTCCGAATAATGGGCGATTGGCTGCTATCTCAGAAGGTCGCCGTTTCGGGTCATCATAGGCCGACCTAACATGAGGGGTCGTCTTGATGCTCAGATGATGACACTACATTAATCGTTCTTGACACGATAATTCGGCTTCGATTCAACCGATACAACAAGGTACGACTTCTACAAAGAACAGAGACTGAACTTTAGGCTAAAAGCAAGAGTTAGCAAATATATTCCGAAGTCGTCCAAACTATCCCCCTCCTGGACTTCGAGTGCCTGTCAATGTAACCCCGCTTCACCATGTCCTCCCTCAAGGTCGTCGACGTTCGCTTTGAGCATTACCGCCCGGAAAACACTCTGGGCGTGCATGAGACCAAGCCTCGCATATCATGGCGATTCGAAAATGCGCCCGAGAACTTTACCCAAGAAGAGTATGAGCTTCAGCTGAGCAAGGTCACACGAGGCGAGACTGCAGAGGTCTGCTCTGTCAAGAGGACGTCTCCCGATTCACAGCTGGTTGCTTGGCCACACAACGAGTCTATTCAGTCCCGTGAGATATACTCGATCCGCGTCAGAGCCCGAGGAAAGGGAAAATCAGAGCCCACAGCATGGAGCGAACCGGCAACTCTGGAGGCTGGTCTCTTTGACAGAAAGGAATGGAGCAGCAAGCTCATCTCAGCACCCTGGTCAGACGACAACAACGACAAGCCCCAACCTCCAGACCTGTTCCGAAAAGAGTTCAAGGTGGAATCAGACATCCAATCTGCAAGACTCTACATCACAGCCCAAGGAATCTACGAAGCCGAGCTCAATGGGAAGCGAGTCGGTGATTACTTCTTGGCTCCTGGCTGGAACTGCTACGATTCGCAGTTGAACTACCAGACATACGATGTCACTGGACTTCTGTCTTCGGGAGAGAACTGTCTTGGTGTGCACGTCGCTGAAGGCTGGTACAAGGGCCGACTCGGATTTGAAGGTGGCCAGCGCAATATCTGGGGCTCTCGTACCGGTCTTCAGGCACAGCTTGAAGTCCAGCTCAAGGACGGCAGCACCTATACTGTTGTTACAGACGATACTTGGACAGCTTCACGAGGACCTATCAAGTTGGCAGAGATTTATGACGGAGAAAAGTATGACGCGACAGCAGAGATCCCCGGTTGGTCGAGTCCTGGTGTTTCTTCCGGAGACTGGAAGACCGTCGACATTCTCTCCCCAATTTCCGACTCTGTTACTCTCAATCCCGGTTTCCGCGAGCCTGTTCGCAGAATTGAGACCGTCAAGCCCACTAAGCTCATCACAACACCTTCTGGAAAGACTGTTCTCGACTTTGGACAGAACTTGGTCGGATACATCCGCATCAAGTCAATCAAGGGAGCCCGCGGTCATTCTGTCACCATCACTCATGCCGAAGTCATGGAAAAGGAGGAGTTGGGAATTAGGCCCCTTCGTTTTGCTGCAGCTCAGGATGTTTACACACTCAAGGGAGACGAAAAGGGCGAGTCATATGAGCCTCGCTTCACTTTCCATGGCTTCCGATATGCGCAGGTCGACAACTGGCCTTCGAAGGAGGATAACTTGTTGGATGTGCTAGAAGCTGTTGTCTGCAACACAGACATGGAGGAGCAGGGCACATTTGCCTGCTCTGACGACAAGCTCAACCGCCTATTTAGCAACGTCCGCTGGGGTATGCGGGGCAACTTTGTCTCCATCCCGACAGATTGTCCCCAGCGTGATGAACGTCTCGGCTGGACCGGCGATCTCGCTCTCTTCGCTCCCACAGCAACTTTTGTCTACGGCTGTGTTTCCATCCTTCGAGACTGGCTGCAAGATGTTTGGGCAGACCAGAAGAAGCAAAAGGGTATTCCTCCCATGGTAACGCCCAATATTCTCAGCTACAACAAGTTCTGGGGAAACCCGTGGCCTTGTGCCATTTGGCATGATGTGACTGTGCTCGCGCCTTGGGCTTTATGGGAGGAGACGGCGGATCCTACTGTTCTTGCGGATCAGTTTGAGTCCATGGAGGAGTGGCTGAAGTGTATCCCTCGAAACAAGACAGGCGCAACTCACCTTTGGGACTCCAACTCGGCCCAGCTTGCTGTAAGAATTGCCTCCTCAAGTTGACATATCAGGACTAATTTTCGATAGGATTGGCTTGATCCCACTGCGCCCCCAGACGCACCTCACAAGGCTCAAGCAAACCCTCACCTAGTCGCCGATGCCTTCCTCGTTCGCAGTCTTGACTTGGTAGCCCGTGTCGCAGAGATCCTGGGCCGAACTGAAGAAGCTTCGCGCTACAAGTCAGAAGCTGCCAGTGCCCGTGCCGAGTTCAGGAGCGAGTACGTGGCGCCTAGCGGCCGGATCCTATCAGAGTGCCAGACTTCTTACTGTCTTGCCATCTGCTTCGACCTGCTTGAGTCCCATCAACTCGCACGTGCTGGTGAGCGTCTGGCCGAAATTGTCCGACGCAACGGCTTCTGCGTTGGTACCGGCTTCGCCGGTACACCCTTCATCTGCGAGGCCCTTACACGAACCGGCCATAGTAACGTCGCTTACTCGATGCTCCTAAACGAGACATGTCCTTCATGGCTATACACCATCTCCATGGGTGCAACAACCATGTGGGAGCGCTGGGACAGCATGTTGCCCGATGGCACCATCAACCCTGGCGAGATGACAAGCTTCAACCACTACGCTTATGGTGCCGTGGCCAAGTTCATGGTCGAGCGTCTAGCCGGTCTCCAACAGCTGGAGTCTGGCTGGAAGAAGACCAGAGTACAACCTGAGATTGGAGGCGAGTTCAAGTGGGCGTCAGCGCAGCACCTAACACCATACGGCATCGTCTCAAGCTCCTGGAACCTGAAAGAGATTGAGGGTGAAAAGGACGCATTCACACTCCAGGTTGACGTGGTCGTTCCGCCAACAACTACGATGGAGGTTATCCTACCAGCACCCGAAGGTCCAAAGACCGAGGTTGTCGGATCTGGCAAGTGGTCGTTTAGCACTCGCTACGAGAAGAACTATGTATGGCCAGTCAAGGCTATTCCTTCAACACTACCTGGATTGCCGGAGGAGTAGATGAGCTGGCATTACGAATGAATGATGTGGCTCGGGGGTAACAGTCAAGATATACCCTGTTTGGTGATGACGCAGCGTCGAGACTGTTTAGATAGGTCATCCCTGTACCTGCAGATGGTATATCTAGCAATTGACTGCTATACAAAAGCCTTTTAATTCAAGAGTCGCCTTCCCACAAAACATTTTGTTCTCAGTGAACAGCAAATTCTTCTCTAATTGAGATAGTGAAGTACCTCTCCATCTCAGAAAAGATCATCAGCATTTCTCCAAAACAAGTCCCACACGGCGCCCAGTTCCCATAAGCTGACGAACTCGCTTGGCGTCGATCACTTGTAGCATCTCAGGCCGCTCGATCAGACCACCGCCTTGGAGGGCAGGGACTTGATAATTGCAGCCGCAACTTATAACCGTCTTGGTCTATCGAGATGCATGTAAGATCAGGATTCGGAAGAAAGCCTTACAGCGCGTCACTTGACTTAGATAGGCAACCTAATAGAGATATAAATTCCAAGTCTCCGCTTCTTTCAGATCGGTTGAAGAAACTGGTAGATCTCATGTAGCTCTTCATCGATAACAGTGGCGAAGCAACATCTCTTAAATAATCATTCTCCAAGTTTCACCATCAACTTTTTACAATGTCACCAATACAACATGGCAGGCGTCTTTTGCCTTCTCTCGTCGACGAAATCGCCATATCCGATCCAGACCGTGTCTTCTACTCTATGACAAAGACCAACAACCCCGCCGACGGCTTCCAAGACATCAACGCCAAAACCTTTGCCAGGGCAGTTAACAAATGTGCCTGGTATATCGAAAAGCACCTCGGTCGAGGTCAAGACTTTCCAACTCTTGCATTCATCGGTCCTCAAGATTTCGTCTATGGCATCCTCACGCTCGCTTGTGTCAAGACGGGTTACAAGCTTCTTCTGCTCTCGCCGCGAAACACTCTCGAAGCAAGTCTTTTCCTCCTGGAAGAGACTGACTGCAATACCTTTCTCGTCCCTCCAAAGTTCCCTTTGCCCATCGTGGGACAACTCATTCAGGCACGTGGCATGAATGTCCAAGAAATGCCCGCATTACAACATTGGCTAGAAGATGGACCTGTGGAATTGTACCCTTTCACCAAGACCTTTGACGAGGCAAGGTCAGAACCGTTTATCGTCTTGCACACTTCTGGCTCTACCGGCATGCCCAAACCTCTGGTCCAGACACACGGAACGATCGCTACAGTGGATGCCTGCATGCAATTGCCATCCTTGGGCTATCCCCACACGTATTTCTCCAAGTGGTCTGGGGCTCGCCTCTACCTGGGCTTCCCCCTCTGCCACTGCGCCGGTCTTTGGATGATTCTTCCCCTGTGCATCTATTCTGATTTCATTGTAGTCCTCGGGCCGTTCCCCCTTTCGGCCGAGACTGCCAATGCGGTTCACGTCCACGGCAACGTGCAGCAATGCGCCCATGTCCCCTTCATTCTGAGCGATCTCGTCAAGAACCCAACGTATCTAGACAACCTCGGTCGTCTCGATATAGTCGGTTTCGGAGGAGGTTCAATTCCCAAGGCTATAGGAGACGCCATTACCAGCCGAACACAGCTAATCAATTGTCTCGGAACGACTGAAGGCGGTCCTCTTCCCTCTTATCTCCTCGACAAAGAAGATTGGCAATACGTGAGCTACACCCATGTCATTGGTTCAGAGTTTCGTCAAATCTCGGAAGACTTGTACGAGCACTTTGTCGTTCGGGACCCAAAGCTTGACCTGTACCAATCCTTTTTCCAGACATTCCCCGATCTGGACGAGTGGCCCATGAAGGACCTCTATTCCAAGCACCCGACTAAGGAGAACCTTTGGCTTTATCGGGGACGCACAGATGATGTTATTATATCCTCTAGTGGAGCCAAGTTGAACCCGATTGAGATTGAGCACACCATTGCTTCCAATCCTGCTGTCAGTGCGGCACTGGTCATTGGCGCTGGATACCCTCGATCAGGCCTGTTGGTGGAGGCTGTCAATCCCCCGAAAAACGAAGAGGAGCGGAAGAAGTTGGTGGACATAATCTGGCCGTCAGTTGAAGCTGCAAACAAGCCGGTTTATCCAAGCAGCAGGATTCACCACGACATGATCATCTTTACATCCCCCGACAAGCCTATGCTAAGAGCAGGAAAAGGAACTGTACAGCGCAAGCTGACTGTGGATGAGTATTCATCCGAGATTGAGGCCCTCTACAAAGCTACAGAGTCGCTGGGCGCTGGGTTCACCAACTGGATTCGTGAAAGTGAATAAGTCAGACTGTATTGTTCAATTCCTACCTAGGTGCTCGTCACAAACACTTGCTTCCAGTGAGTCCTCTCAGCCAGTGGTCCAAATATAATAATGTCAATTTTGGAGCGCCTCATTCACAAGAAATGAGTGCGGTGGTCAATATGACCCCGTGATGGACGAATTCCACTCTACCACTGGATAACCTCAGTAAACTCCTTCTGCTGAGGAATGGCATCCCTTTCAACGATGTCCCCATACTCAACCTTCATAGCCTTGGCGTCAAAGCATGGAACAATGTCCTTGTCCTGGTGACAAATCGGCAACAGCTCGCGACTGTCCATGTCACAGTAGAGGCCTTCATCAAGGGAGACAAAGTCAGGACCCCAGGAAGTTTCAGACGTGCATAACTCGGTGGCATTATAGCCAGCCTCCTTAGTTACGACAACTCGTGTGCCAGATATGGATCGACGTTGAGAGCCGACGGGTTTCTTGCTATTGTTCGGCACAGGCACAGGTTGTCGCATTTGGAGGTCTCGGTATCCCAAGAAGCCATGGATCCCACAGTAGCTCTTGGGGTTCTTCGAGTATGATTTATTGGGATCGTGGGCAAAAGTCGGGAAGTGGATGCGAAAAGACTTTGCAAAGAGTCGGTTGGTACCGTCGCCGTCGATCCACGTGCAGGTAGGTTTACTATCAGTGGTTGTTAGGTTGTGATCAAATTCTGGTCAAGCCGTAGGAAAATGAAAACTTACTGCTTCCCGTTGTTGACCTTAAAGGGGTGTAGTTAGACCTTGACTTGCTTTGATGGTTCGGCTTCACTCACATAGACGTTGCTTGCATACCAAGGCAATCCACACACCTTGCCAAAATCACCCAGCCAGGCGTATCTCTCGCCTCCAACCCAGGTAACAACAACATACGCAATACAAACGGCATCGTTGCTGGCATGAAGCGAGACGTACGTAGCTTGTTGGCTGCTCCTCTGAGAGACCTCCACCTCTATGAGGCCCCCCTTGTCAATCTTCCGATTAGACTCCTCCCCCAGTTTTTCTAGGTTGTTGTTCCAGGTCTGAATCAATCCAATCTTGCCTCCCATCGAAGCACTTCCGTCTTTCTTGTCGAGGGCTGCGCGGACGGAAACCACCGAGTTGCGGCCTTTGGGCACATATTTGAAGGCGGTGTCGAGGATGGTGAAGACGCTTACGACGGCTCCGAGGATGCCGATGGCTTTGACCATGATGACAAGATAATGGTACTTGAATTGAAGTAGGGTTGTCAAGAAATGCACCAGTGATCTAAATAATAGAAGAGGAACAGTGAAGGTGGGCTCTGACGATGCTTCATACCTTCCACGGCTCTGTCTCAAACACGTGCCTGCCTGGGGCTCTTCAGCAGCCTGCCCAATACCTGCACTATGATCTTGTCATTTCAAATCACAAATGCACTATTGCTGAAGTCATATTATGCTATGCATAGCCCTATTATTCCTTGTTAAAGATCCTCATTTACAGCTTGAAAGCATCGCCACCTCAGTTCTGTTGTACGAAGAAAGCCACCCCCAAGGCCATATGTACTTTCCTTTAAATTCGCCCCAAAATGGTACCCTACTACAGGCAAGGCGCAGCAGGAAGTCTGCGTGTTACAGCAACTGTAGGTTGAATCAGCCTCGCTGCGTCATCAGCTTGGTTCATTCGACCCCTTAAAGACCTTCCTTCATATGGAACCTGTTTTCTTTCCCTCATTCTTTCTCTTTGAGGCTACCTTGGGTAGCTGCATAGATCGCGCGGCTTTTCTCAATCCCATGGAAATCTTAGGGGCTGTTGCGAGCTCAGTGGCTCTTGGCCAAGCGATCGGCGCCGGCCGGCATATCGCCAGGCTCGTGCATGAGATTCCAGATATTCAGCATGATTTCAATGAGCTCAGGCAAGACGCAGGTGATCCTTTCAGGTTAACTAACGTAAGAATGCTCACATCTACACAGATCAGTCTCATCACAGCAATGCTCAATGATGTCCAGAGTGGGATTTCCACATGGGGATCAAGCTCGGTATCAGGAAGAGCGGGAGAGATGCTCCTAGAACGCACTGCTCAGCGACTTGAAGAAATCAATAGCGAGCTTCAACGCTTCTTGGAACATTGCGGAAAGGAGTCAACAGACAATAACGCAGTCAAGGCCAAGAAGCGGAAGTGGATATTGCAAAGCGACAAGTTGCAAAAGCTCCGTGAAAAGTCCATGGACGCCAAAATGAACCTTCATTTTGCTCTTACTTCTCAAAGCAGGGGCCTTTTTTGCGAACAGTAGGTGTTGGATCTGGGTGCGGATGTTGGCTAACACGGAGCAGAGTCAACGCACTTCAACATCAATTCGAGATGTTTACACTATACATGTCAAGTCACAGACCGTCAGATTCGTCCTCACGAACTAGTTTTAGTGCTTTTTCAGATGAAGAGAAAACCGAAGGTTCTGAGGCTGAGGCTGCAGAGTCCACTTCATCCCTGGGCAGTTCAACTGAAGGTCAGCTTACCAGTCGTGATGATAGCAAATTATCAACATATGTCACTACAAGTCAATCACAACAAATAGCCCCCATGAGAAGAATTAAATGTTCTAAGCTATGTTGCTGCCGGTGTCACTCCAGCCAGAGAAGAAGTCAAAGAGCAAATTGGGCAATCCCTTTCCTTGGATCATTGTTAGTCGACTACCGGTCAGCACCTGGAACCCGGCAGACTGCTTGCAACGATATGCAGTGCAGCGCAACCACCGAAACCGCTCTTGAGCTGAATTACTACTCACCGGCATGGCTATGGAAAGGTATAATGTCGTTCGGGGCCTCGTATCACAACGCGGCAGGGCTACGAGTCGCTCTCCGCCCAAAAAGAGTATTGTCAAGGACAGATCCAGTTGTTGCCGTTATTGATAGCCCCTTTGAGAATTTCTGCGAGGCTATCGGGGCTGGAACCATACGCATCTATCCAGATGACGAAGTCGCGGTTCAGTTAACCGTCATTGAGGTAGGCTGTAACCTAAAGAGGGCATCTGATTAATTGCTAACTGGTGGCAACACTGACCAGTTTCTTATCCTTTTCAGAAGATTCGACTATGTAGAGTTTCTCCTCAATCTATGGAGGCAACTCTTACCAGGGCAAAACTTTTCACGGTAAAATTCCCGATGGGTCAGGCCTCATCACATCCAGACACAAACTGATACCTGAACAGGAGCCTAGCGGGGCACATCAAGGATGTACTCTCAACCCATCAAGACTTGCCTGGCCAGCTGGAGTCTTTGCTAGACCAGATTTTGTCTTCAGCGGATGAAACTTTGGATGAAACACGGGTTTGCCAGGCCATCAAGCAAGGCCTCGACATATCTTTCATCCGTCAAGCACTTGAAGACGAGCCTTGGACTGTCAATGCGTGCGATATCTTTGGTAACTCACCTCTTCACCTAGCCCTTTATCATCTAAAGAATTCAATGGACGTTCTTGAGCTCCTTATTGCCATGGGTGCCAATGTTAATCTCCAGGGCCTCTGGGGTCAGACACCGCTCATGATAGCCGCAGAAAAGGGTAATTTGGAGTGTATGTGCATTCTTTCTCGGGCCAAGGGGAATTTAGAAATGAAGGACTGGCTTGGTAATACGGCACTGCATCGGGCTACCATGTTTACCCAGTTTGAGGCAGTCCAACTGCTCCTTGTTGCAGGATCCCAAGTGGCAGCTCAGAACCTCGACGGGGATATGCCATTGCATTTCCTGGGTGCCACCCAGATTCAAGATGAGCAAGTCGCACAAAAGACTCTACGACTTCTTCTTAAACACCAGGAAGCTGGTATTGAAGTGCGGAATTACTTGGGGCAAACCCCAGTAATAATGGCAGCCATCACCAACAGAATCCCTGCTATCCAGCTCCTTGTAAACGAAGGAGCTTCTTTGCAGGCCATTGACAATGGAGGCTTCACTCTTCTTCACTATGCTGCGTCATTGTTCAACCTACAAACCTTGCGATACCTTGACAGTTTGTACCTATCGGGGATCGACGTCAATCATGCCGACAATTATGGGCGTACACCATGGGATATCTTCCAGATCGCCATCTCTGTATCTCCAGTGCACCTCGGTTCTTGTCGACGCCCATTGATTACAGAGCAGCAAGCATTTGTGAGTCTATATGAAGGGATTCGTAATAGGACGGCTGAGCAAGATATCAGCCAGCTCGAGCACGTTCTACGCGCATTATCACACCAAGAAACCACCACGGCATTCTCCCTCCTGCAAAATCTAATCAAAGAGAAGAAAAAGTGGGCAAGTGGCCTTCATCAATGGTATCGGATTCTTGCTAGGCAGGTACAAGAAGGGGAATTGGATGCTGTCGTCGAGAGCATCGTGGATTATATCAAGGAGTTGCGGGAACTGATACAAAGCTCGGCCTGGGACCTCCATTCCAGGCACACGCCTCGGCCAGAGCTTATAGAGGTCCCAGATCTTGAGACGGATTAAAGGTCTAGATAGGATAAATGTTCTGACGGCGACACTAATGAGGAAGAATATGAGAGATTAATCGCATTAGTCGTTGTCTTTAACGCTTTAGTCAAGCTTGCCTCTAGTCTCGACAATCTTATCCATCAAACGTGCTGGGAGCTCCTTCACACATGACGGCTCATCCTCAAGCATCCTCTCACTCGCTCTTGGGAAGTGTTCCCGAAAAATGCTCCAAAGGCTCTCGTCGGCGGCATTAGAAACCCCAGGCCGTGGATAGAAGGGGTCGTTCCGCCAGAAACATCGAGCAGCAATCTCTATCCCTTCCTCATCCATGGGCAACAGATTGCAGCAGTCAAAGTCTATGATACACATGGAATGAGGTCCGAGGATGTTTGCTTCAAACTTGCTGCATTCCGAGTTTGACCGGCGAGGGCGGGCGAGGACAAATTCGACATCGTTGGCATCGATCCTAGCAACCCAGAGTAGAAAGGCGAGGCCCTCAGCCATTGTCTTTGCGTATGGTTCAATCGGCATACCGAGCTCCTCCATCTGGTCGATATGCAGAGGAAAATTCTGCAGACTGAAGAATGCAGGCTTTCCCGGTCTTCTAGCCCAACCATGTCTCCTGCGACCAAGGTACGGTCGGATCAGACAGTTCTCGTTCTTCTTCTCACTCACAATCACATCGCTATCATGGTCCTTTGCGTAATTGACCGTCAACAATCTCCGGGCATTCTCGGATATTGGCTGAACCTTTTCGCTAAGCAGCGCGTTGCAGGACATGCAACCGGGTGGTAGTCGGAGTAGGATCTTTGACCAGTCTGCATCGTTTTTCTTTAGCAAGTCTCGGCATAGGGGTATGCGAAAGCTGGCGGCGTGCCGGGGACCTGAGTTGACGGCATCGTTAACAGGCCGATGGATATGGTATTCGTTGGTTATCGATCTACCAGGCCCACCATCCTCTCGTTTCATACATGAAGCAGTCTCGCTGGCTCAAGAATTCACATTGGCCCAGACGCTGCCGCAGAAGCCCGTTCTGATTCTCTCAAGTTGCTCCAAGGATGTTTCTGTGGTGAGATCGCGGCTCGCAATCTATGATGCTGAAAAAGACAGGCGGAGCGAGAGAAAATGGTAAAGAATTGATGTGACAATTTCAACAGTCAAAAATTGACTAGTAAAATCATGCGAATACAGTCGATTCTCATTCTCAATTGCCTTCCTATTGTCGTTGTCCTCATCATTTGAAATGGAGACATTGTCTAGGGTGGGCAGGTTATCTACGACGATCAGTCTTGCAAACAACGCTGGTTCCCTATTCCGTATTTAAGATATAATGGGTGTTTTTTTAAAAATAAACCCAGGGGTCCTTCCAAAGGAGCAAATTGATAAGCTACCTCCGATTACTATATCCAGAGGTCGTCTCGGAACACGGCTCGTCGCCTCGGGTTTTATGATCGGGAAGCCGTTCCAGACTCGGATATAGAATCCGACGGATGAACTTTCGAGGAAAAGACCAGCGCCTTTTCAAGCGGTGCGGGACAGCAGCAATTATATATCGACCCAGGATCTCCATCCTTTTAAACCCCTCCTTATCTAGCGAGACCCAGTCGGTAAAAGTCCCCAGGAGTTTCGGAGTCCCAAATAGGAAGCTGGAGATCTATTTATATAGAGTATAAGGCGGAGTTAATAACCATCCGCCCAGTCATTTTGGCAACTTCTAACTACCAGCATTCTCATTCTTCCTTTTCTTTACAACAATTATTATCATGATAACCGAAGAACCCAAGGCCGAAGCGACGTACGAGGCAGGCTGCCATTGCGGCTACATCAGCCTCTCAGTAACGCTCTCACCACCTCTACCCGAGCACGAAGTCCTCCACTGTAACTGTTCCATCTGCCGTCGTGGAGGGTACCTCCTCGTTTGTAAGTCTTCAATTCTAGATTCTCCTACAAGACGGACCGTTAACTCGCCAAGACCCGTTTCACTCAAAGGTGACATGGCACCACGACTCGGAAAAACGTGTGTCGCGCTACGAGTTCAACACCAAGTCGCGCGACCACATGTTTTGTCCTAAGTGCGGTGCAAGCATCGGCATTGATTTTGAGAGATTCAAGCCCGATAAGCCATATTACGGAATTAGTGTAAGTATCTCTGCACGCACAAACCGTCAATAGTGTGTCAAAGAGCTAACAACTCCACAGGTGAGACAGTTCAACGATGTGGACCTTGATTCACTCAAGTACAAAAAGTTTGACGGCATTCATAAAATGGTGCCGGCAGGTGATTTGTCAGGCGTTGAGATGAATGCAGAAACGGGTGAGCCCACATCTTCTGGATCCCAGAAATAGAAGCTGTCAGTGATATTTTTGAGAAACACCTGGCGTTATTTTGGTGTGCAGTTGGAGATATCCGGTGGTGTGTCGTGCTTGGGGGGCTGGGGGTAACGCCAATAGACGAATAGAGGAATGCATCGAGATCAACGTCGTTTCACCGATCGTCGCAGTGTGTAGCAAGCCATTTACGCAAGTTCTTGGAGGTGGAGGGATGACGATCAGCGCCATCATTGGTTTTAGCTCCAACTGACATGTTCCTTGTCCGGCTGGGTCAAAATCCGGGACCTTGAACCCACTTGATTCAGCCCTTGACCTGCAGGAATCAAGTTGTCTGATGGTTATTCAAGCTATTCAGTCCGTATTATCCAATGCGTGAGGCATTGTATCAAGAACTGATGCTGGAGATTAACCGTTGGTGATAATTTCATCAACGTCACAGGCTTTCTCGTGGCGCTGAAACCCTGCAAGACATTAGAGGTCTTGCTGGGGGCCATAGCGGGAGAGTTCCCCTCCACGCGGCTCCTCGCGTACCAAAAACGGATCGACGTGTAGCGCCATCACGGCCGCAAGCTGCTCCAAGCTCCCCCACTGCAAGGAGCTATCTCCGGTACGTACCCGCGGCATCGACGTCATCGACATTTACATCATGGCCTGCTATGGATGCGAGTTTCCTTGGTTGTTTGCGTTTCCCATGATGAATCAAGCTCGAAAGAGAGGGGAGGCTGTTGTGTGACGCTAGCTGAGTTGGTGTCCGTGTCAATAATATTTCTCTTCTCCTCTTCCTCGCGCGTTCCTCTTTCCTTTCCTCCCATTCATCATCATTATACCCGAGTTGGGGAGCTCACCTACACCTAATTCTCCCTCTACCTCGCAAGTTCGCCCAAATGTCGAACTTCCAGGAGCAAGTGGTGCCTTCGGGCCGACAGCATTACAGCGGCCAGAACCGTGTGCCCAACGTTCGCGAGTTCATGGAGCAGTTGGACCACGACAAGAAGGCCCGCGATGCCGCTATCGACGAGGAGCTCAAGCAGAACAAGGTCCACGGTGAGACTAAGGATCACAAGAACGATAGAGCCGAGGCCATCCGACGAAAGAAGGATACTCGCAAGGTGCGAGATCCTGTCACTGGAAAGGATGTCGATATCCGGGACGCCGATCTTGACTTTACCGAAGCGGTTGAGAACCCACAGGTATGTGTGGTAACTGTGCGACATGCAATTGTCAATCTGACACCCATTGTTAGCTGTCCGTCCCCAATGAGAACCTAGGAAAGCCCGCGACCATCGCGACCTCGTCAAAGCAATCCGGAGAAGAATATCGCTACGCCCAGGATGTCACGGCGCCCCCAGACCCCGTTCAGGAGGGTGCCACCTCTGATGTCCCAATTCGCAGTGAAAAGACTTCAGTCCTCTTCTACAAGACTCCCTCTATCAGCTACGAGCCCATGTTTGAGATTCTCGAGCAGCGCTCCAACATCCTCTGTATCGGTATCTTTGTCGCCATCGTTTTTATTGGAAAGATGTTTGGCGGTCGCCTCTTGGGTCTGGTTCCTCTCGGGTTTTGCGTCTCTTCTGGTGTGTTTCTCTGGACCAAGGACTTGATTCGACAGGGTCGAGATCTCGAATGGTCCAGCGAGCAAGAGCGTGGAGAGACTGCTACCGCGAACCTGATCCCCGAGTCTGTGGAATGGATGAACACCATGCTGGGCATCATGTGGGGGCTTATCAACCCCGAGATGTTTGTCGCCGTGGCTGATACGTGAGTGAATTCCTTGACTTGCGATACGCAATGCTAATCAGAAGCAGTCTTGAGGATGTCATGGCCGCCTCTGTTCCTGGCGTTATCGAAAACGTTCGCGTCGCCGACATTTCGCAGGGCAACAACCCCATTCGTATCCTCAACATGCGAGCTCTGCCCGACTCCCACGTTCAAGACATCAAGGACGAGCAGCACCGACAAAATGAGAAGAACACTGATCCCGAGGAGCTGGCTGCCAACGAGCAGGCTGGTTCCTTCTACAACCTCGAAGTTGCCATTGCTTACCACGCCAAGCCTTCCGGCGCAGATATCGCTTCCAAGGCTCGGAACATGGGTATGCAGCTGGTCTTCTACCTTGGTATCAAGGGTCTCTTCGGTGTCCCCTTGCCCATCTGGGTCGAGCTTATCGGTCTTGTTGCGACCGCTCGAATCCGCGTCCAGCTGACTCCCGACCCTCCTTTCCTCAAGGCGCTCACTTTCACTCTGATGGGCATCCCCAAGGTACAGGCAGGATGTACCCCCATGATTGAGAAGGGAGTCAACATTCTCAACCTCCCTCTCATCTCCAACTTTGTCAACTGGGCTATTGGCGCAGCGGCATCCATGTATGTGGCACCCAAGAGCTTGACCCTTGATCTCAGCAAGATGCTCCAGGGTGATGATATCAAGAAGGAGACCCTTGCACTTGGTGTCATGTTTATTCGTATCCATAAGGCTACTGGTCTCAGCAAGCAGGACCAGCGTGGCAGCAAGGGCGGTGGCTCTGATCCTTACATCACCATCAGCTGGAGCAAGTTCTCCAAGCCTCAGTTCTGCACGCGTGTCATCCAGGACGATCTCAACCCCGTCTTTGAGGAGAGCTGTGGCCTCCTCGTCACCAGCGACCTTCTCATTGCTGATGAGCAGCTGTCGGTTGAACTCTGGGACAGTGATCGATCATCTGCCGATGATGTTGTTGGCAAGGTCGAGCTCAGCATCCAGAAGCTGATCCAGCACCCCGGCAAGATGTTCCCCCAGGTTTCCAAGCTCCGAGGCGTCAAGGCAGAGAGTGAGATGCCTGGTGAGCTCCACTGGGAAGTCGGCTTCTTTGGAAAGACTCAGTTCCGCAAGGCACTTCGAACCGACGGCAGAGATCTCCACCTCCCCAAGGAACTCGCTGACAAGCCCGAGCTTCAAGAGAACAAGGGCTCGATCGATAACCAGGAGGAAGATGCCGTTATCCACACTCCTCCCGACCCTCTCTGGCCTTCTGGTGTTCTCAGCGTCGTTGTCCACCAGATCGTCGGCCTGGAGCTTGCCAATATCAAGGGCTCCGAGGGCAAGAGGAAGGGCAAGGAGTACGAGCCTGCACGGCCCGAGGCTGGCGAGGTCAAGGAGGAACAAGCCAAGTCTCTGCCCAGCTCGTACTGCACCATCTTGGTCAACGATGATCTTGTTTACAAGACCCGAACCAAGGTTGTCTCTTCTCAGCCCATCTTCAATGCTGGAACTGAGAAGTTCGTTCGCGACTGGCGCTCATGCATCGTCACTGTGGCGGTTCGCGACTCACGCAACCGACAGCATGATCCCATCATTGGTGTCGTGCCTCTCAAGTTGACTGATATTCTCCTGACGAGCAGCGAATCCACTCGATGGTATCCTCTCGATGGAGGCATCGGCTTTGGTCGTATCCGTATCTCACTCCTCTTCCGCTCGGTTGAGCTTCGTCTTCCTCCTCCTCAGCTTGGCTGGGATATCGGCACATTTGAGTTCCTCTCTGATGCAATCACCACCACCAACTATGCCCCGGCTAACCAGGCTAAACTCCGATTCAGGACTGGTGGTTCATCAGCCAACGTCAAGAAGCAGGCCTCTTCTCGCGAGGGTGACGGTCTCAGGTTCGACATTAGTGGTGAAGACGGTGCCCAGACCGTCCGTCTGCCTGTTCGTCACCGTTACAGCTCACCCATCTTCATCGAGTTCTACCCTAGCGGGAAGCGAAGCCCCGACGCATATGCAGTCCTGTGGCTTTTGGAGCTCACTGATGGTGAGGAGAAGGACTTTGATATCCCCATCTGGAAGTGCAACAACAGCATGCGTCTCTCCCAGAACTATATCACGGAGGAGAACTACCGCACCATCCCGGATATCGAGATGGAACAGGTTGGCCGCGTCCGCTTCCAAGGCCGTTTCTCAGCTGGAACAGATTCGGATCACATTAAGTTTGTCAGCTCCAACGATACCCGCGAGACGATTGAGACCTGGGAGGCTTGTTACGCTGAGGGTGTGCGCCAGCAAGAAGTGCACGCCGAGGTTCCTCCTGTGATCCAGAAGCTTCACGACGAGTCTTTGACTCATGGCCGAGACATTCTCGCGCAAGCTGACGAGAAGCAAAAGGCAAAGTGGCTCGCCAAGGATGGTACTGACTGGAGCGGAGCCTTTGGCGAGGATCCCTCTGCTCTTATGGCCAAGCGCGATCGTACCTCTCAAGATAGTGAGGAGTACGACGACTTTGACCAGGACGACATCGATGATGATGATGATCCCGACCTGGGTATCCAAGACGCCGAGACGGAGCCTTCAGAGCCTTCAGAGAATGGCCGTCCTTCAGTGGACACCAACGCGACTGCTAACACGAGCGCGACGAGCGGTTCTCAGGCCAGCAGCAACAGCCTGAACCCCATCAAGAAGATCAAGTCTTACCGCGCCGAGAGCCGCGATATGCACCGTCGACACAGAGGTCTCATGCAATGGCGACCGATGCGAAACATGCAGTTTGCCAAGGACGAGGCCAAGTTTGCCGTACGAAAGGTGGTGAACCTGGGTGCGCTAGATGGGCGAAAGCCTGATGTTGAGACCGAGGTCTAATGTTTCTTTTGTACAAGGGTGTAATCGGTTTGGGTACATGGGGAGGCAAACGGATTGGATGAGATTGATGATTATGATATTCCTGTAACAATACTGCTCGGTAGGCTTCTTGCAGAATGATTCACAACCTTTCAAGGCATTTCAAGTGTGCACGTGATCCGAGTGTGGCCAAATTGGAGGGAAAAGCAAAACAGCTCATGTCTCTTACGCATGACTCTCGTTTTCTGTTTCGATCATGATATGAGTCCTTAAATGTTGGCGTGGGCGTTTGTTGTTTGACGTTGAGTTTGAATGATGCCGCTTCTCAGGAGAGATACTTCAAAGCACGTGAGCTGAGTCGCGCCACCAATCATCATCCTCTCTCGATCAACTTTCATGAACCAGACAATGATCATTCAACATCCTTGATAACCAAGTCACGTCAGTAAATATTTCTCAAGAATAACTTATCGATCGTTCTCTCCGCTAGGAACTCATCTACTAGTATATATCTCCTTGGTATACGACGCGTCTCATTGAAACACGACGCGCTGCTTGAGCGTGTCAAGCTCTCAATATGGACCTTAATAGCCTCGACCAGAGCGTCGAGAGCCAAAGAAAGCCCTTCAACATACCAGGACACCTTTCACGAGCAGATTCAGACATTGGAAGCATCGAATCAGAAGACCCCTTGGCCAGAGATGCACCAACGAGAAGTCACACCCAGAGTCCAGTCAAGCAGGTCGCCAACCCACCACAAAACTCGTTGACACCAGGCCGTCAAACAAAGATCGCCGTCGTATTAACCAGATCCCCGGGGCATTGGGACTCATTCAATGAGGTCAACGTTACGGATGAGGACCTCGACGGTCCCGTCATCTCAGACTTGACGCCACGGGGAGAGCCCAGAACATTGTTCAAACCAGTCAGCGCCCTCTCAGTGCCGAGTCCGAGTGGACCATCAACGGCAGTTTCCAGCGACACAGCCTCAACCACTCCCGCTCGCGGTCGGGGAAGACCAAAGGGCTCGTTCAAGAAGCGTGATGGACAGCTCACAGCCGCAGCCTCACGTCAGGCCCGGCAAATCAAGACACGACCTCATCTTAACGGTTTCCCGAAGCGAAGAGGAAGACCGCCAAAGAACCCGTCGCCGCCACCGAAAGACATTTACCGTCGGATCGACGTGCCGTTTGTCGCCTTTCTGTGCGAGTGGAATGACTGCAAGGCGGAGCTGCACAATCTTGAAACATTACGGCGGCACGTCTACGTCGTTCACGGTGACTCGATTCAATGTCTGTGGGGGTCGTGTGGGCGTCGAGAGGAACCTTATGAGTTTGATGATGACGAGAGCTTCAACAAGCACGTTGAAGAGGCGCACATGGTACCGCTCTCATGGCACGTCGGCGATGGACCAAACAACAAAGGCTGCCGGAAAGCCGCCGAGAACGAGATACCAGACTATCTAAAGGATGAGAACGGGAACCAGGTGACACCGTCAATACGAGATCAGCAAGAAGAGGATATCATGACATGGAGGAAGAATCGACGCAAGCTAAAGGAGCTACTGATCCGCATGAACGAGAACCTCCCAGACGATCCCGATGTGGATATTATCGACGGCGATACTGCATGATGATGGTTTTCAGGGTGATATCGTCGCACACAAGCGTTTTTTATGCACGTGGAAATTTATCAATGAAGATTACTTTTGAAACCGCCCATCTTTCTCTTGCTCAAAGTTACGGGACCTTGCGGATACGACCCTGCTCTTTGAAGTTGTGCTTGACCATCAAGCCATTCACACGAGATAATGAATACGGAGACTTTTGTCCGGTGGTTATTCTCCTAGTTGGTATGAGGCTGAAGAGACTCGACTTGATAGGATACCCATCAGTCCCAGATTGATATTTTCATGAAGCCTTGTTTGGTGTTGAAACGGCCAGGAACTCCCCGGGGGCTGTGTTCCAAACTCAGCCCTGCAGAAGCCAAAAAGTCAAGCCTTGGATGAATTACAGAAACATGATTTCACCCAACCGCGACTAGCCCAATCCTTCCCTGGCTAGCTCATCTTAACCCCGGCATATCACTGGTTTAGAGGCGTCTTCAACTCCGATTACCCGAGATGGAGGGGCGGGAGCTTACAAACTACATCGGAACAGTCACTCTCCGGTACTTGAGCGTAGCAATCAATCAATTAAAACATTATTAGAATAGCACCAAACAAGATGTAATTTTCCCAACAGATCCGTCAGATTGGCCGGTTTAGCCGTCTAGTAGTAACCCTTGCCAGAGATGGGCTCCTGGACCTGGATGAGACCAGGGGCGGCTAGAGTGTGAGCAGGAATATCATCAACGCTCTGGAAGTTGTTGGAGGTGGTCAGCGCGGCATGGGTGAAGCCGCCAGCGACGAGCTCGTTGAAGGGGAATTTGGCTTGGAGCTTGATGGTGTTGCCGACCCAGCGCACGTTCTCAGCCTTGACGCTCTTGGGCAGCTGCAGACCCGTCTGGTAGGTGATGTACAGACCGCCAGTCTTGGCCTTGTAGGCGATGACCTTTTCAGCAGCCTTGGTGACCTTGAGAGTTGCCTCGAAGGAGAGAGTCTGGTCCTTGGCCTTGATCTTGGCGATGGCACCGCCGTTGACCAGCAGAGGAGGGAAGATGGGGAGCTTGATTTGCTTGATATCCTCAGGGCACGAGCCTGGAACAACAAAGCCCTGAAGAGCAGACCAAGCAAAAGCAGCAGGAACCGTGGTCAAGAAAGGCGACTCGGAGGGGATCTGGTCGAGGTAGAGACGGTAGAAGCCATTCTGCTCACCCTCCTGACCGATGACGGCCGAGATGAGACGGACAACCTCGGGAAGGCCTTCCTTGCTGAAGATGACGTTGGCGTCCTGCAAGACGCCGAGCACGACGGCAGTGAAAGTCTCTGCGAGGGAGATGGCGTCCTTGAGGTTCGAGGTGGGGAACTTGTACTTGCAGGGCGAGGGCGCAAACTTGTTGGCTGACTTGAGAGTCGCGAGGGCTCCGATGGCGTGCTGCTCCTCTTGCTATGATGATGTTGGTGAGTGAAATTGGTGTAAGTGGAGGGACAACTTACAGCTAAAACAGTCTTGATGACGTTCTCAGCCTCATAACGCTTATCCTTGGGAACTTCAAAGCCCTTGACGCTGTTGCTAATGTTATACAACAGCGAGTTAAAGAAGGCCGTCTCAAAGAGTTCATTAAAGGCGATGAGCTGAAAAGCAATAGTAGAGCCAGGACCTAACTGGGTAGGAAGAGGACCACCAGGAAGCTTTCCCCCAGCCTGCAGAGAGATCTTTTGCTCCTGCTGAGCATTCGGGTTAGGAAAGCCATTACCGCTGGGAATGCTGAAGCCTCTGGGTAGGGCACCTGCAACAGCAGAGCCAACGATGCCAGCGGCGGCAAAGAGTGTTGAGAAACGCATATTGTTTTGTGTATATGGATGATGAAAGAGAGAATGAGTGATGATGGTTTGAAGTGAGATGTGAGGGGAAGGGTTCAGCCTGGTTATGTAGTCAAGATTGAGTTCCCCCCGGTGGCCAAAACGGAGGAGACCGGTGCATCAAACATTTGAGTTTACCGTGAGGATGAGGCACTGCTGTGCTTACTTTGGGAGTTATCGTGACGCCATACATAGAATGACCAATGCAATAAAGGCATCCTTCGGTCCAAGCAAGATCCGAAGAAAGCATCAGCCTCAGACTAATCCCCAGTCTAGACCTGGCTTTTTTCCCCGGTTCGGGCGGGAAGACGGTTAGCACGGCTTCCCCAAGCTGACGGTACTAGACCTCCATCCTTGTTCGGTATTTCAAGAGCCGTCATCGATATAGAAACAGATTAAAGGAGGGGAGGGAGGGGAACTACCGCATGTGCCGAGAAAGCCAATTGCAAAACCAACGCCTCGCACATGAAATAAGCATCTCAATGGCGTGATGTTCAATGCAACACTGCGAGGCTTTTCCCTACAAACTTCATGGTTTTGATCTAGGTGCATGGCAGTGCATCGTGCAAGTAGGCTTGCCAAGGCGCGCTTATCGTGTTTCCATGGGGTGAAGATTCCTAGCGCCAGGGGATGTTTATCCTCCCGGCAGATCTGTTTCCCGAATGTGGACGTAGGGCTGAGGATGTGTCTTGGCGGAGGACCTTCCGTCAGGGACCGGTTCTCACGGGTAAGCAAGCTGTTGTGAAAAAGACATCAAGTGGGACATCCGTTTACACTCGGAGGGTCTTCCGAAGGGTTCGTCAGGACCTTTGTTTTTTCTCAGTCCTCAAACTCGTATCTCAACTAGGGACAAGGCCTAAGTGTGATGTTGTGCAGCTACGTGATGTCATGATGTCGACTCATAGACGCTCCCCAAGAAGATCATTCACCACCAGACGAAACTATTGAAAGCTATTAATTAGATCTTCCCGTTCTTCCAGGTACCATACTTCTTTATCTTGTATCAACAAGCTTAAATCGTCGATCAGGTCAAATACGGGCTCTCTATCCCACGACAACTCCGATCGGATTCGTCTCGATCGTTTGTCTCTTCGGACCGAAGCCTCATGCAACCCAACGGTAAATTCCAACGCAACGTCGTATAGTAAGCTTGTTTTCTTACTTCGGACTCGTTTCAGCTCAGACTCTAGAGATAGACGTTCTGTACGAAATTAGGCACGGGTTGTTCCAGGGTTATTCCACGACTCCTCACTCGCTGTTCACTTCCTGACTATCAGGGCACGCTTCCGCAGATTGATGACAAGGTTTACGCCAGTGATTTGGGTGACAGTGTTCCTGGCTGTTATGGATAAGCTTCGATATCTTCAGCCTCCACAGTAACATCGGCATGCCCGTCCACGGCCGAGACGAAACCAGAGGTACAGTGCCGATGGCGGCTCTAACGCGCGGTCCAAGGCCAAGCAAAATACCAAAAGGACAAACTACCCACCAAAGATAGGAAAAGAGTTAGGAAATCTGTGATCATAGTAATCGTTACTCTCTGTCTGGTTGTCCGTAAACACATCAAAAGGCATATCCCTACAGTCTAAACATCCGCCCTGTCCAGAAACCCACCAACGTCAACCTGACTATTCTCCTTCGCTGCCTCCTCATTAAACTCCTTAGTTGCGATTTCGAGTGCTTCTTTACACTCGTTCAGCCACGTACATGACTCCTGCGTATTCGGGTGATCCTCGCCGAGCACCTGACGCCGAAGGCGAAAGCAGTCCTGGAAGAGGGCGAGAGCATCGCCGAGAACTTCGAGTCTTATAGACATGCTCGGGTCACACAATTCACCCTGTAGCTTCCACGTTTCTGCGAGGTTTTGCATGCTGAGAAGCGTGGTCGGGTGCTCCTCGCCGAGTATCCTCTTCCTCACCTCCACCACACGAACTTGCAACTCTTCCGCCTCACCTAGGTCACCTTGCTCGTACAGCGTGACTGCTAGGTTTCCTTGGCTTGTGAGTGTATCTGGGTGTTCTTCACCAAGAACCCGTTTCCTTATCTCCATCACATCCCGCTGCAACTCCGCCGCCTCGTCCAATCTTCCCTGGTCGCGGATGGTCACCGCCAGATTGTTCATGCTGATGAGTGTATCAGGGTGTTCTTCACCCAAAGCCCGCTTCCTCGTCTGGAAAACTCGTGTTTCCAACTCTTCTGCCTCCTCTGATCGACCCAGATCACTGATCGTTCTCGCGAGGTTACTCATCGCATCAAGAGCCTTGGGGTGTTCCTCGCCTTCTGCTTGCTTCCAGGCCTCCATGACGCGGGTCTCTAGCTCCTCTGCCTCCTCCAGCTGATCTTGACGCCAGAGAGTGGAAGCAAGGTCAGAAATAACTGTCAACGTCTCGGGGTGCTCAGGTCCTAGCAATTCCTCCCGGGCACGGATAGCCTCTCGCTGCAGCCTCTCTGCTTCGACATATCGGCCTTGGAACAAGAAAAACCCGCCAACCCTATGGCGAAGAGATGCCTTGATCAACTTATCCTCTGTCTCTGAATCACTGCACTTCTTCTCTGTCTTTGAATCAATGTCATCCGAATTCAAGACAGCGTAAGCGTGTGCAAGGTATGCACTACATGTCGGAATGTCCTCAAAGTGGCCGTAAGGATAGGCGTCCGAGACTGCCAGGAGCGCCCATCTTGTGAACTCGTTCTTGGTGCCGTTTCGATTCAACCAAGCCCGGGTTACCAACTGTACCAGACGGTGCATATTGTGATCGCCGCGTTTCTCAGCAATGATGAAGCTGAAAGCCTTGAGAACTCCAAGAGCCTTGACAAGCTGTAGAGCACTGCTGGACTCTCCTTTCTTCTCTTCGCTGTAAAACTCGAGAAAATCCATGGGGATGGATTGTCGGTCAAAGAGACTCATGAGGGAGAGAAGCTCGGCTGCAAAGGGATATTGTCGCTCTATCTGCCGAAAAGAAAGGATCCAGGTTTCGGTAACGGCACGAGGTGTTGCGGAGTCTCTCCCAACCGCCTCAAAATCCTCGCTCAGTAGATCGACCAAACCCTTCTCGCTCTCTTCTAGTAGCTCCAAATACTTGTTGACACTAATGGTATTTTCCTGGATGAATGCAGATGCTTGGACAAGGGCAAGGGGCAGGAACTCAAGTCGGGATGAAAGTCGCAGCAGATCCCTGGGGTTCTCATCGATGCCTTGAAGCCCACGGGTGAGAAGCTGAACTGACTCATCTTCATCCATCTTGTTGACCTCGATGGGGCGCTTCCCTTTCGTGAGCCTTGAGCCCACCTGCAGATTCCTCGTTGTGAACAGAATGGTTCCGTTGGCACAATCAGGTATGTATTCACCGAGCTTCTCTCCCGCCCCTGAAGGAAAGAATAGCTGCATGTCGTCGGCATTATCGATGACCATCAACCATTTCCGACTCGCCTTGCTTTCAAGCCAATCTTTCACAACCGACAGGCTGTCCAGACCACTTGACTCATCATAGCCAGGGATCTCGCATTCTCTGGCGATGTTGGCATAGGAGTGGGCAAAGCGCTCTGCACTATTGGCATGAACCCAAAAGACGGATGTGTCTGGCTGAGCCTCCTGTAGCCAGTAGGCATACGCAAGGGCAACTTGTGTCTTTCCAACACCGCCAAGGCCACATAGTGACGCTCGGATGTGTGCCTTGTTCCGTGCCGCAGGCTCCGAGTGACCCAGCTGATCCTTCAATAATTCGATGACCTCTGATCTCCCAACAAAGTCTGGATTACTGGTATAAGGGATGAGATAATGTGGCATGGCCTCATCAACCTGCTCGGTGTGATGTTTCTTTGATGCAGCATGTCCCTGTTGCTCAATCTTCCTGATCCAACGTTTAAGCTCGCCGCATATCGCCACGAATCCTGGCTCGGTGCGGCTGCCGAATTTTGTCATTTGGGCATGGTCGCTGTGGATGCCAATTGAGATGTATCCGGGTAGGGTGGCCGAGTGTTTTGGCACAACCACGCCGATCTTTTTCATGGGGAGCTCTTCGTAAAAACAGGTGATCTCA
This sequence comes from Fusarium liriodendri, assembly GCA_023509735.1. Taxonomy (NCBI): domain Eukaryota; kingdom Fungi; phylum Ascomycota; class Sordariomycetes; order Hypocreales; family Nectriaceae; genus Fusarium; species Fusarium liriodendri. The sequence goes on from JALLKD010000020.1 coordinate 59,481, forward strand.
ATGTTGTTTGTTTCTCCCTTATTCCGAGCCATGATCAGAGTGTGAAAGCAGTCCTGGATACGGGCGAGAACTTCGGAGTCGCGAGTAAGTAGCCGGACGATCTCGGGATTGGTCTGCTTCATCATGCCAACGGATCGAGACAACATCTCTCCCCATTTGGCAAGGCTAGATCCATGATGAGGCGTTCCAAGAAAGATGATGCCTCGAGTCAAGTGGAAGATACTTTGGAGATGTGGTTCAGGGCGTTGTTTCGCTGTCACCAGGGCATCTTGGCAGACCAACCCGCCGAGACTATGGCAGATAAAGATGATGGGCCTCTCCGCCTAAAATTGTAAGTGGAAGATCAAGAAATAATTAGTTAGTGGGTGTGCTTACTGCATCGTCAGACTGTCTTTGTGAGGCAAGAGACGTCAACAAAGTGTGAGCATGATCCGAAACTCGATTTTTGGATGAGTCGACCAAGCCCGCATCGTAGCCATACGAAAGGATACGACAGTTCGGGACCTGTGATGGAAGAAAAACTTTTGGCCAAGGCTGTACCTCGGTTTTGGCGGTCCATGTCTTTTCACAGTCACCATTCAGACCATGGATGAAGACGATGCTATTAACCTTGTTAGAAGGTGATCTAAGCCTTGGGATATTCGTAGTGGGTCTTTACTCAATTTTATCGTCCTGTGAGCTGTGAAGGGTCTTTATGCCAGAATAAAAGAAGGATTTGACCCGTCGGGGCGGTGGTTCAGACGGAGCTTCAGGGGCTGAGGCGCCGGGGGCCCGGGTCTCAGAGGCCGGAACTCCGTTGGTGGTCCGGTCATGGTCCGGTTTGCTGCGGAAGATCCGACGCCGTATTGAAGACAGCATGGCCACAAGATATGGCTTGGGGGTCAATAAGAAGCTCTATAGTTCATTTGGACTGAAAAATACAGGTTTGAGCTGTTCGTGTCGAAAGAGCCGGACTTGAAACAGTATTGTACTCTGCTAAGCGCCCGGCTCAAACACCATACGTCGTCTCCTAAGCGCCGGTGTTGGTTGAGTGCAGCAGGGCCATGTTTCAACCACCCTAGCATTGATCCTCGAATCAGATTTCAATAGTAATCATACTGCGGGTATTGAAGAGGATTGATCTTAAAATAAGCCAAGGTCTAAGCCCGTTAAGCTGAGGGACGGGCCGCTTTGATGGTGTGGTGGTTGAGCAAGTGAAAGAATCTTGGCGACATGCCTTGGACCACGTGACCACCTAAGCAGTCTACAGCACACCAACTCACTCATTAATTTCCTAAAGATATGGAATACCAATCGTGTACATATACTCATTATGGTTCGTACAGAGGAACAGGTTATCGCCTTCGCTTAGGTACTTACCAAACATCTTTAGATCGGCTCTAAAAGACCCACCGTAGCGTGGTAAGGAGCTCAACATCCAAAACAAAAGTTGGCGTCTCACAAGATGACAGCGGAGAGCTGGCTCAGGAACACAGCAAGCGCTATCGACCAGAGACCGATCAAAAAGGAGATCAAGTGCTACAAGGCCACACGAGCCAGTGAGTATCCAGCTTAGTCCTCTTCTGAACTGACTATCCAGTTCACGGGGGCAGCAAAAACAAAAACATACAACAGCGGGGATTCGCTGGTCGTCACCGACCCAACTACTAATCCGCCCCTCACTGGCTTATCTATGGGAGAGCGGACGGGATCCCGAGTTCTCCAGTGGGTATGGTCGTATGTGCTGGAGGGCGGCAGGTTTCCGGCTCAAGTCCTGGAGTTGGGAGCATGGCTGAAGCAGGGAACCACCGGGAATGGTGCGAAGAACATGATGAGAAAAGAAGGGGATTTGTGGTAACTAGTGTATGATGCCCCCTCCTCTTCACTCTCTGCTCCATCTGGCTTCTGACTTCCCTCTCAACAAGCCGAGGCCAGTTCCAGAGTCCAGCGTCAAGTTTCCTGAGATATAGGCACATGATAATGTAACATGATTGTAACCGGAAACGATTCAGGCTCTTGAAGGCAAATTCAGCTTGCAAACCGCTCACATGTGAAAGTTACAGTGTTTTGTGACACTCAATGGGGAGTTCCCTTTTCCACACAGCCCGGCATGAGCCCCTGTGAGACAACGCATATGCAGTGACGATAACAAAACTTGATGTGCTCCGACATATGCCTTCTTTTCTTGCTTAGTCGATGGAATTGACATTGTCTAGGCCAGCCACACCCGGCTACTGGAACTAATGAGTTCCGTGGGCCATTCCATTCCTTCACAGAATCGTCAGGCAGGGATCACAAGACTAGTTTGTACCGAAAGTAAGTAATAGTGTTAAACATTCGTTCAATTCGTTCAAGTGATTCTCGGAGTTAAAAAAAAAAAACACGGGATTAAAGGGAAATGCAGGACTAAATGGCAGCATGCCACTCAATTGCCCGTCGCTGTATCGTCTCGCCACCATGCAAATGTCCAATACACATGTTCAGTTCAAATGTCTTGCAAGGCCGTTCCATCATACGTCGGAGAAATAAACGCTGGCTGTGAATAAATGGTGGTGGCATACCGTACATCGCCGTCGTCGATGTACACCTACTCGGGCTTCCTGGCGTAGACGACATGGCTATCAAAATAGTTAGCATCTTCACAACGAAACGTCTCAGGCTCACTTACAGGGTCCAATACCCATGCATCCTACGATTACGGATATCCTTGCGCACCTCGGTGCAAGACGCCAGAACCTCCTCCTTGGACCAACCCGCAACACGCGTCAACAACGCCAGCGAGAAAGCTTCGAGGCCCATGTCGAGGTTGACACATTGCCAGCGGCCAATCTCCTTGAGCTTAGGATCAAGGGCCCAGCTATTGAAAGGCCACTTGAACTCGCGATGCACGATGTCGACAAAGCCAGCCTTCTCCAGTACTGTGGTGTCGTGGGCAACACTCTGGATAGTACGGCCGATCTTCTTAGATGCTTCGTAGAGCGCATCGTGCCACTTCCAGATAGCCGAGTCCCTGGATACGGTGCCATCATCGCAGCCCATTGGGAGGGACAGATCACCAACTTCGAAGTATCCTCCAGGAGTCAGGTTGCTACCACCAGGTTAGGGAACATTGCTTTGTCAATGTGGTGAAAACATTCTTACTCGTAAGCCTTCTGTATGAGAGCTGGAATATCGGCAAAGCAGCCGGACATGCCTCTGCACAGAATAAAGTCGAAGGGCTGTGACCAAGTCCAGTCCTTTTCCAAGTCATCGATCTCAAATCGGCAGTTTGGAGGAACCCAATGAGGCTGAACAGGGCTGAGATCAACGCCAATTACCTATGCAGATAGTCAGTGGTTATATCCATATGGAAGAATATGTCACTACCTACCTCGGCAGCGGGATGGGCGTCGGCTGTGCCTCATGTTAGCCTCGTGAAGAAATGCTCCGAATCAATGAAGCTCACCAAAGTCGAGTGCCCACATTCCTGTACCGGTACCGATATCAAGGACTCTCTTTGCATTTTCAGCACCGGGGTTGAGGGCTGGCTTTCCATCGAACTGGATTTTCCAGATGTGGTGTTGCAGATCTAAGATAATTAGCTCACGTTCGAGGACTATCTAACAAGGTAGATCACGTACCGAGGCGCTCATTCTCTTGCTAAATGGACAGGGTCAGCAATCAAGATTGACATCATCACTAACATTTTTTCCGATTCGCCCGGCCAAAGACTTACATCGTCGTTGGGAAAATTGTACTCTGTGGTGTGTCAGTTCATCCATCATGTGCGACAGGTGGCTGAGATACATACTCCCCTCACTCATAGAGTGGTAGGTCCGACCGTTCTCCTGCTTGTGTTCCAGTATGCTTGTTCTCAGAGACGCCAATGACGACTCTTCTTCAAGATTCTAGAGGCGCATAATCACCGTCAGTGGATGCAGTGCGATGAGAGTTCATGCGGCGCCCAGAACGTACCACACCGAGAGCCGAGTCGTCGTCAGCGGTCTATTGGAGCGAGGCCGGTTAGCAAGTCCGCAGTCTGTTCTGGATCAAAAGGTGAATCCTCACAATATGCTCATGCTCTTCTACCATCTTGAACGATATCACAGACTATCTTGTCGATCCTACAATTGATTCGGTAAGTGGGAGGGATGAACCGTCACATGTTGTGAGGAGGGGAATCAAAATGGGTCCGTGGGTTGTCGGTTTCGCATTCATCCCATCCCCAGGTAGGCAGGTAGCCATGTGGCAGGGGCATTATGCGGCTACGAGGTTTATATCGTCTTCTATGATAGGCTTTGGAGATTATGCGTTTTAAGCGGAATCAACTCGTCTAGCGTGGTTTGGGGCTTGAGCTGAGAAGTATTAGAGTTTGAGTGCAGATTGGGCCAAGAAATAGATGAGAGCTAATGGTGTCTGAGGTCTGGCTCCTCTGAACGTCTTTTGCTTTATGATCATGGTGTATGGCATATTGAAACTAAAGACACAATCCAATAGGGGGAAGTATCTTAGATATCTCCTTTTTAATCTATCCATTGTATCCTGTCTTTGTAGTGGCCCTTGGAGGAGAACAGGTTTATTTACCTACAACGCCAACAAGTGTCAAGGCGTTTTGCACACAATCGCACCTACACAGCGGCGCTTGCATTATGCTAGATGCAACTTGAGGAAATTGGCAAGCATAAGGAAACAAATGAGAAAGTCATCATTTTCAGACAAACATCGGCGCAACGGGCCAAACTTTTGTCATGCCCATTTCTGCAGGGTAGCCCATGGCACACGCAGCCGAGGGAGCACAGGCGAAAGCAAGCCTTGGAAGGCTTAAGATGATGGGTAAGCAGGCACCAGGCACAGGCACCGGAATGACTGGAGAAATCTTCACTTGAACCGGAAGTAACGGATGGTTGGCATATTTGAGTTCCCAAAGAGGAAATAAGAAACGTCAACCGTGGATGTTGGTTAGTGGGATTCCGTTGTTCATCTAGAGACGCGTCAATGAGTTTGGGAGCAGGTCACTTGAATTCCACAAACAAGTATTGTTTTCTTTTAAATCTCTTACAACCAGCCGTTTTATCAATCAGTCAATCACCGATGAAAGTGCCAGTGTCAGCACTGTCAGCAGTTTCTCCCAATCCATCGTGCCGTCCGTATCGTATCGTGTCGTGTCCTCAACCCGGGCCTTCGCAATCGTCGGTGTCGTTCGACAGACAGGCCGGGACCCTCTCAAAGCCCCGTCTCATATCTCCCCACAAGGTCCTCCTCCGACCACGTCGAATTTCGAGTCATCTCATTCATCTGGCCAGCTTTCAACTTGTTCATCACGAGAGCCGCACGCGAGTACCTAGGTAAGCATTCTTTCTTAGGGGTCGATCCAACAAGCAAGAACCAAAGACTGAGAATCCACGAGGTCAACTTAACTAAGCTCTGAAGCATCAAGCGCCATCGCCCTCACCCACACACACCATCGCGCCAAGACCACCTGTCTCTGGGCTCAACAAGGCTATCGGCGCCCTGATTCAAGCGAGACGACCGATTTGAAACCTACAGACGGTACAGGCGTACGCACCAGCCGGCAGCACGCTACCACGCCAGCGGGGGCACCTCCCGGCCGCCATCGCTCCCCGGTGCTGCGCCAGGATTTGGGGGCGTCTTAGTGGCCTGGCACTGGCTGGCAGCTCCAACACCAGAGGCTTGGGCGTCATCTTCTGGCTTCCTCGGAGCCTGCGGGAGGTGGGACGACACCGAGCCCCCGAACTTTGCTTTGTAAGGCAAAGGGCCATCGAACCCCCGGCAGGGTGCCCAAGGATCCCCTGGAGAGAGGCCGAGCCACGAGGTGTGAGGCGGCCAAGGTGAAAGGCGAAGAGGCGATAGAGGAGTGAGACCCTGCTAACCGGGGACCGCTAGCTTAGCCGGAGGAAACGGTACAGCACTGTACGTCCCTAGCGCGCGGTGCGTGGAAGTTCCTCCAGAACTGAAGCCGACGCTCCACGGCGGGAGGGACCTGCAGGATGATGGCTCCGTCCGTGCCTCAATCTATGCCTCAGGCATCAACCTCTTCCGAGGGCGCCCCCATTCCCGTGGTCCATTCCCAATCCCATTCCCAGCTGGAGACCAACGAGACCCATAACGTTAGCCAGCCCCAGTCCCAAGGCCAGCGTCATTCCCAGACTGAAGCCTCGCCTTCTTCCTCCCTTTTCTTCAACAGCGGCACTGGCCAAGATCTCGCTGCTGATACTGATACTACTGGCCACGCGGCCTCATCACTTTCTCAATCCCCTCGTCTTTCTACTGTCGCCCCTCAAGCTCGACTCTCACGGACAAGTCAAAGTCAGAGTCTCCCTTCTCCTTCGTCGGCGCCTTCATCCGCGCCCTCGCCGCGGCGCAACCGCTCCCCGCTCCACACGCAGCATCGAGCTCGTATCCGGCCTCAACGTCATCGAAAGAATTCATTATCTGTCTCCCGCCGTTTCTTCCGTCGAATATGGAAGCGACTCTCTGATCGATTAAAGCCTGCCTCCAAACCTGCCGCTGTTAAAAGCCGGCTTAACACCGCCGAAATGCCCTCCACCAAGAACTCCAATGGCACTGGCGGCCAGGTCAGCCATCGCCTGCGCAACTTCTTCCGCATGAACACGGGTGGTAGTACCGGCAGTGGTTCTAGCGATAAAGAAAAGGAAAAAACCTCGGCTGCCACGACCCCCGATGCCGCCTCTGGCTCAAAGTCCCGCCACACCAAGTTCTTTAGTAATACAGTCGGTCGCCTGCGCGCACACACCGTCGCCAGCGAGGGCAATCAGCTCGACGAGGCTATGAGCCCTACGGCCCACGCAAACCCATATTTTGCTCACCAGGGCCAGCCTGGCCTGCGTCACCACAATGCCGACTCTGTTCCCCCGAGCCCTCCCGATACCCCTACTCTCAAGGTAGAGGGTCCCGATGGTACCAATGTGGACCAAGCAACCAACGAAACAAAAGAAGAGCTTGCCCGAAGACTCAGGAGAGTTGCTAGTGCTCCCAATGCCCAAGGTCTCTTCTCAAAGGGCGCCCCTAACGGCGAGCGTCCTGCGACTGCCGAGTTGGGCAAGGATCCTCTCCTGGCCAACGCTAGCTCGGGTTCCCTTGGCCTCATGGAGACAACAAAGGCACAGGAAGCTGAGGCTAAGGCCAAGGCTGCTGAGGAAGACGTTCTTGCTGCTCTTCCTGCTCCCAACACGGCCATGGCTTTCCGCAGGACGTACAGCTCGAATTCTATCAAGGTTCGGAATGTGGAAGTTAGCCCGTCAAGCTTCGACAAGATCAAGCTTATTGGAAAGGGAGATGTTGGAAAGGTGTATCTTGTGAGAGAGAAGAAGAGTAGTAGGCTCTACGCTATGAAGAGTATGTCCCAAATGTTCTACAAGCCACAATCGTCACTAACCCGTCACAGTACTGAGCAAGAAGGAGATGATCAAGCGCAACAAGATCAAGCGAGCCCTTGCCGAGCAGGAGATTCTGGCAACAAGTAACCATCCGTTCATTGTCACATTATACCACTCGTTCCAGTCGGAAGATTACCTCTACCTCTGCATGGAATATTGCAGCGGTGGCGAATTCTTCCGCGCTCTCCAAACACGCCCAGGAAAATGCATCCCCGAAGAAGACGCTCGCTTCTACGCCGCAGAAGTTACAGCAGCTTTGGAGTATCTGCATCTCATGGGTTTCATTTACCGTGACTTGAAGCCAGAGAGTATGTACACCAAACACCATGCTGACAAATACACGACTGACTGTTGGAATAGACATCCTGCTTCACCAATCGGGTCACATTATGCTCTCGGACTTTGACTTGTCCAAGCAGTCAGACCCTGGTGGCAAGCCGACCATGATTGTCGGTAAGAATGGTGCTCGAACGGACGCTTTGCCAACCATCGATACGCGATCATGTATTGCCAACTTCCGAACCAACTCGTTTGTTGGTACCGAAGAGTATATCGCACCCGAGGTGATCAAGGGAAGCGGACACACAAGTGCCGTTGATTGGTGGACACTGGGTATTCTCATATATGAGATGCTCTACGGAACTACGCCGTTCAAGGGAAAGAACCGCAATGCCACCTTTGCCAACATTTTGCGAGAGGACATTCCCTTCCCAGACCACACGGGCTCTGCCCAGGTTTCCAAGTAGGTTTCTTCACCAACATGACGCGGACAACGACTAACAACGATTGCAGCCTTTGCAAGTCACTAATACGCAAGCTACTAATCAAAGACGAGAACCGACGACTGGGAGCCCGAGCTGGCGCTTCAGATATCAAGGCGCATCCATTCTTCCGGACGACGCAGTGGGCACTGATCCGCCATATGAAGCCACCCATCGTTCCCCACGCTGGCCGAGGAATCGATACCGTCAACTTCCGTAACGTGAAGGAGAGCGAGAGTGTCGACTTGTCTGGATCCAGGGCGATGAAGGGCGTGCCGTTGGATAGCGGACTGGCGACACCTGGCGGTGATATTGCCGACCCCTTCCTCGAGTTCAACAGCGTCACCCTACACCACGACGGTGATGACGACCATCGGTAGATGGACCAACAAACACTCACCAAACAAGATTTGATATGAAGAGCCGGAGGGGTTGATGGCGAGTTAACTTGAGCTACTGGCTGGCTATTTCACTACATGTATACGCACGGGACCACGGATTGAAATTCTTGCACTGGGACGCCTTTTACGCATTTGCACCATGATTCGACTCGATGCCACTCCTTTTGACGAAAGTTTGCCAGCGGGCAGAGGAAAAGCCAAGAGAAGACAGACAGCGGAGGAGGAGAAGGAAGATGAGACCAGTTGAGCGGTTGATATATGTCGGTGGACAGAGATTCAAGAAAGAAAGCAAGAAAGCGAGAAAGAAAGTAGGAAAGGAAATGCTCGGCATTCCACATTTATTTGTCGTCAAAATTGGCGTCTTCTGGTCTGGCGTTTGGGGAAGAGCGGGAAAGAAAGCAATGATATGTTTGGTCTTGACCGTTTGAACCAAGACGGAGAGCGAGTGCATGAAGGTATCAATCAATAGAGCAAAAAGGATCTTTTTCTTTTGACGCAGCCGTCGCCTCGGGCTTATATAAGTCAGCCTTGTGAATGTTTAGTGTGTGGAAGCGTGTACAAGTCGCGTGGTGAAGCTTCTATCGTATAGGGGTCATCTGCGCGGTGGGAGTCACACATGATCACACCCAGACACTATCGGCTGTCTTGCTGATGGAGGCGCAGGGGTTCATCTGCCTAGCTGAGACTGTTTATAAGCACAAAGTCTCAGTTGAGACCGCGTTTGCCTGATGGAATTATGGAGAAGACGCATCTTGAGAGCTTTTCGCATGATGGGTATGGCGCTCACGGGATCTATGCTGACGTCTCGGCGGGATAGGACGGAAAGACACAAAAGAGGCGAAACTCCCGAGTCTCACAGAGCGGGCCTCGTTCTTTTTTCTATTCATTTGTGTATTTTATCAATAAGTTACATATCAGTCACTCTCTAAAGGAAGATTTCACCAAATTTTCAACATGTCGCGGCATCGTCCGGCTTCGGAGCCCCGACACCGATCCCGCCGGCGTTCTTCGGAGCGGGGCATCACCGGCGCCGAGAAATTCCAATCACGGCCTTACCTTCTTGAGTGGAACGGACAAAACTGTCGACAAAAAGGTATTCTCGATGCGGAGGATTTGAGGGAAGAGATGGCGACGGCGGAGAGGCCGGGATGGAGAAGAATGGTGGTCATGAGGGGTGAGTGCGATTTGGGTGTGGTGTTGGAAATGGAGATGGAGAAGAGTGGGAGGGGATGGACGTGGGAGTTTGCTGAGACGGAGAGGAGAAGACGAAGGGGTGGAAGGGAAGAAGAGGAGGAAGATGGAATGGATGACGAAGGCATTCGTATTTGTCGCGCCTCACTTACGATCAAGAATCGGCTACCTATACTTTTACTCGACGGTCTTCCCCTCCGAATACCCCCGCGTCCTTCAAGACCTCAATACACTAGACCACCAAGCACAACACGTCCAGAATCAATCTCACAGGGAAAACGTCCGCCACAGAGATCTGAACTTGAAGATGCACTCTGGCAAGCCCTCGTCGACACGCGGGGTTTGGAAGATCTCGTAGCAGAGATTGTATACGACTCTTGGCTTGAGAAACTCGACTCTTTGCCTCCTTTGGGATCTGATACTGTGGATGTTCAGTGGACGATTGCTAGAGCTCTCGAGACCAATGCAGATGCGACAAGAGCTATGGAGCGTCGGGGAGAGTTTAGTACTGTCACGTCTGCAGACTGGACGTATCTCTCTGAACGTCTTCAAAGACGGATTCAACTCTCTGCTACTATTGCTTTGAGCATACAATCTCAGGAAGCACATGATGAGCCTAAGGATACAAACTCACGGAGTCTCGATCGCATCGCATACCTAGGAGGTCTTCTCCTCCCTTTGACTGTTGTTTCGGGAATTCTCTCCATTGAAGGGACGTATGGTCCTGAAGGGTCTGCTTTCTGGGTGTTTTGGCTGGCCTCTGGCTTATCCTCCATCGTTGCTCTACTCGTCATCTACGCAGATCACCTTCGAACACTTGACGTATGGATGGAAGTCGCAGCAGGAGAAGTCCTCGAAGGCCTAGATCTAGACCACCACCACAGCGAGAACCGCTTCCAAGCAAATCGATACACGAGTTATAGCCGTCAACCACGTCGACGACAATATCGCACCAGTGGCGGAGATCCAGAGCGTGGAGAGGCGAGATTGACGACGGCTTCTGACGGAGGCGTGTATGTCGTGCAACATCGTGGGGATGGAACGAGGAGCAAGGCGTGGAGAAAGGGAGAGCTGGGATGGGTTGGTGCTATGAAGAAGATGAGTGGATGGTATCGTTGGAGGGGATCTCAGGGGATCGAGTTTCGGATGCCGTGTTGGGAGGAGAAAGTGAAGGATTTGATTTGGTGATGGTTTTAGCTGCTATATACCCAGAATGTAGATTCATGTAAGAGCTGTTTGTAGAGCATCACAATTAGATGGATAGATCAGATAGTCATCCTTCGCGAGAAGAGTGCCTATATTTGTCATGGCTAGATTATTACGCCCTCCTTGCAACTATTACTCAAGACATCAAAGTTTTCTTTTTCATCAATACAGAACATTCATGCCACCGTCCCATATAAAACTCAACTCGTACAAGAAAGCCAGTCAGGCCCATCAAAGCAAGCTTACACGCGATCCACGCTCGACCTCCGACCTCCAAGGCCAATCTTTTCCTTTCCATCCATCCACGGCCGCAGACACTCTGGCACAGCAACTGTCTTGGCCTCCTCGTCCCATCCGTTCTCGAGGATGGCTGCTAGCACGCGCGGCACGGCGAGGGCGGTGCCGTTGGTCGTCCAGGGGAAGGAGAGTCTGCCGTCGACGCGGGTTCGTGTGCCGAGACGGCGGGTCTGGTAGTCGGTGCACATGCTCGCCGACGTCACCTCGCCCCAGTTTCCCTTGCGGCTGGGGAAGAAGGCTTCCATGTCGATCTTGCGGGTGGCTGACGCTCCTAAGTCGTGAGCCGGCATAGAGAGGATGCGGCAGTAGAGACCCAACGATGAGAGAATCTCGGTCTGCATGTCGAGCATCTCATCAAAGAGATCTTGGGCGACGTCCTCATCCGCAGCTGTCCATGCAAACATCTCAACCTTGGTGAATTCGTGAACGCGGTACAAGCCCTTGGTGTCAGCGCCACGGGCACCAGCCTCGGCCCGATAGCATCGAGAAACGGCGACGCGCTTGAGGGGTAGGTCCTCGGGGTCGATAGTGGTGTTGGCCTTCATTCCAGCAAGGGCAATCTCGGATGTTCCAGTGAGGCACATCTCAGGGACGCCGCGCTCGATGTCTTCGGCTGACTGGGAGATGGTGTAGACTTGTTGCTCGCCGTTCTGATCGCGAGGCTGGAAACCGCAGGCGGCGCCAATGTGACTGTAGACCATGCTGGGAGGTGCTACTTGCGTCCAGCCGTGACGGGTTGCGACGGCGAGAGCGTACTGAACCAAGGCCTGCTCTAGTTGAGCGGCCTCACCAAGGAGATAGTACCATCCCCATCCAGAAGCAGTAGCAGCTCCAGCAAAGTCAAAGATGCCGAGTTCAGAGCCAATGTGAACGTGAGAGCGCCAGATCTTATCCTCGGGGGATTCCTGGAAAATAGGAGGATCATTGATGTAGCTGAGCACCTCGGGCTGGTCACCCTTGGGGGTATCTGGGTGAGTGAGGTTGGGGAGTTCCAGCGCCAACTCCTCCATCTTGGCGACAGCTTGCGACTCGCCCTTTTCAATCATAGAAAGCTGCTGCTTAAGGGTTCGAGCCTCCTCCTGGATCTGCTCGCGGGTCAATTGCTTCACCTCCTTGAGATCCTCATCGTCGCTGCTAGTGGCCGGGTTGGCGAGCTGTCGCCTCAGCAGATTAGATCGCTCACGAAGCGCACGACCCTGCCTCTGAAGATCCTGCCATTTGGCATGCAGCTCAAGAATCTGAGCGGGGTTCTGAGCCTGGCGACGGTAATTCCTCTCGACGCATGTCTGCTGATACAGGTCCGGGTTCTGGCGGATTTCCTTGATGTCGACGATTGGCTTCGGAGCCGAGGGCGGCCTCTTGACGTCTGCGAAGCGACGGACCAAGGCCGAATGAGTCCTCGCCTGAAGGTTGCGACACGTCAAGCGTGTCAATGTCCTGTTCATGGTTGGGCTTTGGTTTAACCTCCAATGCTCAATGAGATTCGAAGCTTGACGTAAGTTCTAGAGGTAGTTGCGGCTCCCCCCGAAGCTTTGGCGGGTGACCATGCGACGATGGAGCTCGGCTTATGCAATAACCCGAGCCCGGCGCCGATCCGACCCCGACTATCGTCAAGGCCAAGCCTAGGACATCATGAAGTTTTGACATTTTGTGAGCCAATCTTGTGAAGCTAAATAGATGAGATGAGGTAAATTAAATTCAATCTTGTTTGCTAATGGGGTATATTGGTCTGTCCTTAATGGTTGAAGTCTAGTAAATCTCTCATATTCTCAACTCATGACCTGCACAACACGTTTTGCTTTGGCTCGTTCATAATAAAGCTCATTACATGTCATGACATCTCAGCTTCCACATCTAAAGTTCTAAACACCAATGCTTTCTCACAAGAACCCCCATGTTCCCAATGTCCAATTACCGTGGTGTCCTCCAGCGCCTCGAGAGTAACCACCAGCCTGCATGCTTTGTCGCTGCTGTGCCTTGAGGTCCACCTCCGTTGGGCGAGAGGCTCCCTGTACACCTTGTTGCAACCATATCTCACGATCGACGATGGCTATTGATGGTACCTTGAGCTGGCAGAGAAGGCTGCCTCCGATCCATGGTCCAAGAGAATGAAGCACACGGATCTGGCCTTTCATCTGTGGTGTTGTGTCTCGCTGTCGTGCGACCTTGGCACCAATTGGATCCCACTCAAGCTTGGTATCAGCAGCGGTCTTGACAGGCTTTTCCGCCTCTTCCCCGGACTGCGATGGTGACGAGGATCCGTCACTGGGTGATGAACTGCTGGATTGTCGGTTGAGTCTGACAGTGTTTCGGCGCTGATCCACGACCTTGCCAAAGACAGGTTCCCAGCCTCTCTTATCGACGATAGCTGACAGGTCATCGATAATTCGTTGTTTGAGACCCAAGATATTTGAACATCCTCCCGTAAACATGATCCGCGACATGCAGATTGCTCTCACATCCATCGGAAGTTGGAGAAGATGGCGGTATATGAGCAAGTGTACTGGTAGGTCGTGGTCATCGAATGTGGCCCGGTTCGCGGAGGGATCGAAAAAGGCGTCGTCACAAATCTCGGCCAGCTTTTCGAAAGGAACTTCTATCGTTGTCGGTCGGACGCTAGTGGTGATGGGTATTTGGGCAACTCCCGTGGGAACACCAGTCTGTGCTGACTCGGCCTCGAGTTCTTCTTGCTCGTCCACAGTTTCTAATTGCGTCGACTGTCTCTGAGATGACCTAAATTCGGAGGATTTGCACCATATCAAGCGGCACATAATATCCTCACACTCCTCAAATGTGATGGATCTTTGCTTCTTGTCGTCGTGTTCCCCTGGGAGTAATGGCTGGATAGCTTCGTAGAGTGAGTCGAGGAGCGTCCTTCCTCCTCGAATAGTTCGTGTACTTTTGACTTCCCGATATTCGTAAATGCTGGTAACAACCGTCTCAGACCATCCCAGGTTGACGACCAAGGCAGATCGGACGCCAGCGGCGACTGTGGACATGACCGGACTTGACATGAGAGAAATAGTAGGAGCCTGGAATTTGTTAAACATGGTGTCCAATACAGCTGTTAGTAGTGGAATCGGGACAGCGGAATCCAAGACTAGGCCCAGCCTTCTAGGCCGAGAGTCGACAAGTAGGTATCTAGACTGAGAGTGAGTGAGGATCAACCAAAGTTTGATAAAGAAATACCTGGTGAATGCATCTCGAATTACACGCTCCAACTTGTCCTGAAAAAGGCCAACATCAATTTCTCGCAGATCATACCGCCAAAACTCATGTTCCTTTGACCACTCTAACCCATGTGGCCGTCTTGGTTGCTCCCAACCCCGATAGTCGCCAGCACGACGTTGATCTTCTGGACCGCATTGGAGCGCGGCCTTGGGAGAGGCGTCGCCGGCGAAGCCCACTCGAATATGGCGTGACCCCAGCTCAATCACGATGACATCGTCATCAGCTCGTATGGTGGACGGTGAACCGTAGGTGGAAGTGATGGAGCGGTTTGGGGTGTGTGGAGTGGAGGGGCCTGACCCCTGAGGAGGACCTCCTCGAATGCTGGCCACGCTGCGATGAGCAAGCGTAGGACCTGCCCCCGAGGCCATGGTAGTGAGTGTATGTTACCAGGCTGTCTTCTTTGACTCTGGGCGTGTTTTTCTCGAGGTTGTGATGCTCTTTGTTGGGTACAGCTTTATGCAAGATGCTGGTTGGTGGGTGCCTGTACCTGTAGAGCCTGGGTGTTGAAGTCGGTGTCGGCGTTTGAGAGGCCGATGTGCCGACAAGAAAGAAAACACGCCGACTTGGTAACCGCAGCGACGTGGGGCAGCGCTGCCACTGTGAATCTTCACCTACATCATCGACATCGAATGCCGTGAGTAGATCGTTTCGGAGGCTTTATGTGAGCCAGATGGGAATCAAGGGGTAAATATTGATTTCTGCATATTCAGGTATACCTTGCTGACTCTTGTAGCATCTACCAGGAGATCGGCGAGGGCAGACGAGTCGCCCTTGCAAAGCTTGCAGCCGATTCTCTGGTCAACGAGGGTCGGCCCTTTCGAATCGCCATTGACATTGCTATTTGGCAGTTCCAGAGCCAGGTAGCTCAAGGTATACGATTTTATAATATTCTTACAATATACCTCTCTAACAACGCTACAGGCGGCACCAACCCTGCGATTCGAACCCTCTTCTACCGTCTCGTCCGACTACTGGCAGCGCCCATCAAGCCCGTCTTTGTGTTCGACGGCCCCTACAAGCCCAAAATCAAGCGAAACAAGCGATCCGGTCGAGGCGATGCTTTATCGAATGCTCAAGCGAAACGATTAATCCATCTGTTTGGATTCCCCATTCACGATGCGCCGGGCGAGGCAGAGGCAGAGTGCGCTCTGCTGCAACAGCACGGCATCGTCGACGCCGTCATGAGCGAAGATGTCGACACTCTTATGTTTGGATGCTCAACGATGCTACGACAATGGTCTCCGCAGTCCAAGCGCCAAACGTGCCCAACACATGTGTCGCTCATCGACAAAGAAGAGATGCGCCTGGTTGAGCAAGGCCTTGACCGAGAAGGCATGGTCCTTGTCGCCCTCATGAGCGGAGGCGACTACGATCCTGTTGGAATCGCAGGATGCGGGCCCAAGGTCGCTGTCGAGGCTGCCAAGGGAGGCTTTGGCAAGAGTCTCTGTCGCTTGAAAGCTTCAGATGCGGAAGGGATTCAGGCCTGGAAGAAGTCGCTGGTACACGAGCTCCGTACCAACGAAAGTGGCTTCTTCAAAAGACGAAACAAGGCGTTGGTTATCCCCGACACTTTCCCCGACTTCAAGATTCTGCGTTACTATACGCATCCCGTGGTTTCACCAGAGTCGAGTTTAGGGGAGATCCGTGACAAGATCTACGAAGAACGAGAGATTCAAATTGAGGATCTGCGGGAGTTCACACGCGAGGTATTTGGTTGGGACTATCGAATAGGCGCGATCAAGTTTATTCGGGTCCTTTCCCATGCCGTGCTCATCAACAAGCTGCTTGACGTGGGTGGTTACGACGAGGCTGGCTATATCAAGGGGATCACGGGATTTAGATCGCACGTTATGAGTGATCTTGTTCCAGAAGTTCGCATGCAACACATCCCTCTGGAGATTATACCAATCGACTTGTCTAAGGAAGTAGACGAATCGATTACTCAAGGCCGAACCGGGTTGGCACTAAACAGTGATGACGACATCGACGAGGCCGAGAATATTGAGGAAGCTTCCGGCTCCAAGTCCAAGTCTAAGCCGTTTGATCCCTCAGAGCGCTACGGTATCTGGGCGTTGGAGGTGCTAGCCAGGAGAAGCGTGCCAGAGATTGTCGCTGAAGCCGAGCTAAAGCACAATGCTCGAGAAAGGGCTCTTCAGAAAAGGAAGAATGCCACAACAAAGTCCAAGCCTGGGGCCAAGGCCTCTGGAAGCAAGGCCAAGACTGGAATGCCCGCCGGTGCCCTTGACAAATACGTTCAAATCTCAAAATCGCAACCCGCTCCAGTGACGACAAAGGAGGACGCTGGACTCGCCAAGCCGATGAGGCCATCGCCGACCCGGCCGCAGCGACGTCTCCGAATACCCTCCCCCCTGGAGCCAAGTAAGCACCAACCCACGTCTTCGACCTCGGGCAGCCCCGCCAGGCAGACGAACCCTTGGACACTTGGCAGCTCACAAGTGATGCCTAGGCCGCGAAACCCTCCTCCAGCAGATGAACAAGAAGCGATTTTCATCACATCTAGCCCCGTCCGCCCGGTGGATTCACCTCGCCCGTCCCCCTCCCCAAAACCTCGTGCTCGTGCTCAGGAGCTCCCTGATACAGTACGCTCAATCCTTGCTTCGGATGGCTCTCCGAAGAGGGTGAGGAATACGGCGCAGAGTTCGAGACTTCCGAAGCTATCGAGCTCGTCTCAGGGGTCTCAACCTACGAAGATGAAGCAAACATCTATGGACTTGTTTACAAAAAGATCCAACACTAACACCTCAAACTCTCAACCATCTCCCCCAAAGCTCCCACCTCCACGCTCCAAGGCCTCAGTCCAGTCGAAAAATGCAGACCCCTTCGATGATGATCCCTTTGACAGCGATTCCGATGGCCTCGTGCCCCTCTCTGATCTCATCTCGCGCTCTCCTACCTCCCCTACCAAACGGCATCAGCCATCTATCCCACGGGAGCGAGACGCAAGCCCTAGTCCAGCCCCAGCGCGGAAGAAGAAGTTACTCATCCCGCGGGCCAGCGACGTGGGCTTCTTCAAGGAGGTCGAGGTGGACGCTGACGAGCGCGACGAGCGGCTGGCTATGGAGACAGCAGTTCTGAATCGCAGGGGTATCAAAGCGAGCGTGGTGCGAGTGAGCGATATTGGATTTATAGACTTGACGCAAGAGGATTGAACAACGGAATGGAATGGATACATGATACAAGCGGGATTGATTGCATTATGATGATGGCGTTGGAGGTCTGGTTTATTCGTCATGGCGTTTGCGAAGGATATCACGATACTAGCATTTTGAAAGGCAGCATATTCCTCATGACATGCATACGAAAAAAGGAGTTACAAATAGACTTGCTATATCTGTACATTTTATGACTTTTGATGCCTTGCCTTCATCCTGAAGGTCTTTTACTATACAATTACAAAAAACCCATCTAGGGATATCCAAACCCAACCTTACTCCAATGCAATGCAATTATCCTACGCTTGTCTTACTCCATTTTTACACAAGTTACGGCATCATGTGCCTGCCATCTCCAAGTCAGGATCAATTTCTGTTCCTAGATCTCGTTCCTCGAGGAATCGTCGTCCAATAAGTTCGTCTGGCAGATATGTCTGCTTCACCTGCCCGTCGCGATAGTTCGGGGGATACTTGTACTCGGCGCCATACCCGAGATCTCGCATGAGTCGTGTTGGCGCATTGCGCAGGTGTAGGGGTACGGGGAGACCTGCGACGCCGGGTTCACGGAGAGCGGCGTAGGCGTTGTTGAGGGCGCGGTAGGCGCGGGTGCTCTTAGGCGCATTACACAACGCAACGGTGCAGTGGGCGAGTGGAATGCGAGCTTCTGGCATGCCAATCTGCTGGGTTGCGGTGTATGTAGCAGTTGCTAGGGGGAGAAGAGTGTTGTCCGCTAGACCAACATCCTCAGAAGCGATCACAACCATGCGTCGGGCAATGAAGAGCGGATCTTCACCTGACTGGAGCATACGCGCGAGGTAGTAGAGAGCGGCATCGGGATCGTTTCCACGTACAGACTTGTGGAAAGCAGAAATAGTATCGTAATGTTGGTCGCCCGCGCGGTCGTACACGAGGGTCTTTGTGAGGGCAGCCTTGATATCGGCTTGGGTAATACCCTCTCTGGTTGTGAGGGAAAGTGCCAGTTCAAGGAGGTTGAGAGCGGTCCGGGCGTCACCGTCTGCAAAGCGAGCGAGGTACGTAATCATAGCTTCGTCGAGGAGTGGTGTAGAAGGATAAACAGATTCCTCTTCACGAATGGCGCGCTGAAGGATACTGACAACGTCTTCAGTGGTGAGAGTCTGGAGGGTGAAAGTTCGACATCGAGATAGCAAAGCAGCAGCAACTTTGAAAGACGGGTTCTCTGTTGTCGCGCCAATGAGCGTCACGGTGCCAGCCTCGACAGGCTTGAGAAAGACATCCTGCTGTGCCTTGTTGAAGCGATGTATCTCGTCGCAAAAGATAATGGTCTTGCGACCAGTGAGGGCGAGGTCGTTTGCTGCCTCCTGGAAGAGCTTCTTGACCTCGGCGACTCCTGTACTGGTGGCGTTGAGCTCGATGAAGCGGGTGCCGACCATCTGGGCGATACATCGTGCTATTGTTGTCTTGCCTGTTCCTGAAGCGCCCCAAAGGATCATGGATGGGACTTGACTCGACTCGATCAACGAACGGAGTACGCCATTTGGTCCGACGAGGTCTTGGCCGAAAACATCGTCGAGTGTCCGTGGCCTCATTCGTTCTGCCAAGGGAGCTGCCCTTTGTGTTTTTGTCTTCTTCGCAACTCTCCCATCCTGTTCTGTCCGTCCGTTCGTCACGTTCTCGTCGCCATTCGTCGCATTATCCGTCTTCTGACTCGCTCCAGCTCCAGGGCCTTCTTCAAAAGTCCTCTTCCTCCCCGTTATCGGCTGCAAAGCTCCTTTCACAGGCGTCGACACCCTATTCTCAGAAGCAGCTTGCCGTTTCGGGGCAGGCGTGGAAAAGAAATTCGAAGCATTGCGCTTCTGCGATCCCGGCTGAGGTGTCTGCGACTGCGGCGGAGTAGGTACCTTGTCCTTGTCGACTATGAAGCTCTCGCAGCCCGAGTCGATGTGGCCGTTGATGTCGGACGACCTTACGGACTGGTTGCAGATGGGACAGTCGACGGGCATGGTTCGAGGAGAAGATGATTTGCCGATCGCCGGGTGACGAAAGGCGAGGGTGTAGATGCTGTGCGACTTTGCGGCTGCCGTCTTGTGTGGTGGTTGTTTTGTTCCTTGTGGAGGAGGTGTTGAAGCTCGAGTGACGCGATGCGTAGGAATTTTGGCTGCAACTGTAAAATGTCAGGGACGGGACGCAGACGCGCTGGAAGACGGATGATACGTACCGAATCGCGGGGACCAATCCATGAGAGGCGGGCCGCTTTCGGCTCCACAGATTCGGTATTGTTAGTGTTAGTGCAAGGAGAAGACTCGAATGTGACGTGAGGGAAGAAATTTTGGATGGTAGTGAATAAGTATTCATTGAATGGAGGCCTAGATTCATATGATAGGCTTCTTTATTTACATGATTCTGTACAATTCTTTACCCTTCCCACCCCCTATGACTGCATACAAAACATGCAGGTTCATGTCATGCTCGTCCATCCGCAGCAACCCAATACAATCTCTCAAACCTCAGCAACAGGGTTCAATCAGGTAAAAGAATGGACAAAGGCCCTCTCTGGCTGGCTGAGCACCAAGCCTCCTTAACAACATTAGCTGGATCATCTTGCCCTTAAGGCAACCGCCATAAATAAAGCTCATTGGTCCATTCAATAGTTTCATGTCAACCCTTCTGTATTGTCTTTTGAACGAGTTGCGAGATGCCTCGCCTCCTATAACTCCGCCCTCTTCAATCCGCCACATAAATCATTCCATCCGATTATTTCACATCAACCCCCTCTCCATGAATAAAATCAACTCCCAATGCTAGAAACCTCTGATGTGCAGCTGACCGCCCGCCGTCCGTTTCATGCTTGTTGGTAATGCATCCCATAACGCCTTTTCGTGCTACCTCGATGCTGTCGCAATGTTGCAAGTCTTGTCACATCGCCATGGCCAAAACATCACATCCCGTTCTTGGTCGTCATAGGGGTTCATGAAAACCCCTCCTCAAGCTGACGTCTTCAGCGATCGCACCTTGGGTGATGCGATACTCGTTTCCGCCTTGCGCTTTCCAAGCACCGGCTCTGGTGTTCGTCCTAGACCAGGTGTGCTCTCACGGTCTCTTGTTGCTTCTGCATGACATGAGGCGTGATATGCCCGGTTGCCTACCAAGACCGTGTCCAGCCACACCCACTCCTGCGCGGTGTCAAGCCACTTGTTCTCAAACCGATCCTGGCAAATCGGGCACACGGTGTTGATCCCACGCGATGGATCTGGCACAGGAATATACTTGGGCTTGGCGGCCTCTGACGCCTTTGAAGCCTGCGCTGCCACCTCGTCTGGTCCAGGGATATGGTCCACATCGACAGCTTCCCTCGACTTCAGCCAGTCCTGCTTCTTGTTAGTGATGGGCTATGACAAGTAGAGATGGATCGATACTTACACGTTGGTCGACATACCAACTCCGGTGCATGCCTCGCTTCTCGGCTTCGTTGGCTCGTTGATGCACACGGAAATGCCAGTCCATATGGGCCGTCTTCTTCTTCTTGCCTTCCTCATCAGTTCGGAATCGTCTACCACACTGCGTGCAAGGAGGTCCAAGTTCGTCGTGGAGGCGTGAAACCAAAGAAGGATGGAATCTGGTAAGAAATGGATGTTAGTTACTATCACAAATATGTTGATACGGAAGACTCACGGTTGCTTCAAAGCGGCCACATTGATGCCACCAGCGGGCGGAGCATTAAAGTTTGCCAACATCCCAGCTGCCTTGCTCGAGGCCAGTAGGCTTGCAATGTTTGGAGGAACAATCGGTGCTGGCGGCGGCGCAACAGGAGCAGCCGGCGCAGATGATGGTGGAAGCAAACCTGCTTGTCGAAGTTGGTCCAGGAGACTCATTGCACCCCCGGTTGCCGGTGCCGGTGCCGGCTTTGGAAGCTCGGCATGAACTGGAGGTGGTGATCGGATGGCCACATTGGCATACGCTGGAGGCTGTGGTGTCGGTGTCGAGTTCTGAGGCGTTGCTGACTGCCTGGCCATCAAGGCCGCCAACGCACCCTTGCCCAACAGAGAATCGAGCGTCACACCTCCCGGTGCCGCAGCCGCGGGGGCTGATGAAGGGGCTACGGACACCGGAGGCATTGGACGTGCCTGGACGGGTACAGGAGGAGTTGGTGTAGGTGTAGGTTTCTGGGCCAATGGCGCCATCATGTTTACGGCAGCAAGTTCAGTTACTTTGTTCTTAATGAGCTCGAGCTGGTCCGGAGGCAAGCTAGTGCTCTTCACAATGCCCTGGAGGTCCAGCAGCGCTCTTAGTCTGGTCTGAACACTAGCATCTTGAGGATTCCGCGAGGCTTCTGCCTGCATCGCCACAATCAGGTTCTGAATGTCATTGCTCAATGTTTCTATGCTTATCCCAGCGGGGGTGGGCGTCCCACCAACCCCGTACGCCCCGGGATAGGGAGCTTGGAAAGGTGCAGGTGCTGAGTTGTTAGGTTGTGGTGTTGAGTGAGGGGGGTAGTAAGGGGGCTGCCAAGGGTTAGCTTGAGTCTTGTCACCATAGAGATACAACTTACCTGTTGGCCTGGAAAGGGCTGCCCTCCGTTCGAAGGGTATTGCTGGGCTGGATAACCGGGCTGCCCTCGCATTCCAGGTGGTGTAGGAGTATCACGATGGGGAATTGCTGATCGTGGACGACCAGGTATCATTCCTGGTTGAGGCATACTTGCGGCTCGTGCCTTCATGAGCGCATTCTCGATAGGACGCACCAGCTCGTGTGTAAAGACAGGCCTGCTGTCCATTGATCCACGAACCGGCTCCTTCCACGTCCGAAGCATCTCCTCCATCTTGCGGCGAACAGGTTGATCGACTACCGCATATGATTCCATGAATGTTTTGAAGAGGTTGCGACCGAAGTAGAGGGTATAGGGCGTTCCGACATTTTTGACGATCGAATCGAGCACGTATAAAGCTGGCAACTTCTTATTCGGGGGCGCCTACCATTGCAAGTTAGCCTTGTATCACCAAGAGAATAAAAAATATCGCATGAATTCAGACAAGCCGTTCGTATGAGGTCTGCCTACCTTGAGAATGTGCTGCTGCAAAACCTCAGCAATCGCCAGCGCATGTTCGGTATTCTCGCGAGCAATAGTAGTCAAGTTGCTGATTTCGAATCGCATGTTGGACGAGAGATCCTCCAGCGCGAGGCGGTAATCCTCCGCGACCTCTGCAGAATCCGAAGTCATGATGATGGATGAATCTGGTTTGAATCAAGTTGCAAGACAGAAGAAAAAGAGATTGGTACGAATGCAAAGAGGATGTCTGGAGGAAGGGGGAAAAGGCCAAGTGGTGGCAACAATGAAAGTGGTCAAAGGCGAAAACAAAGATATCTCCAGAAGCAGACGCCCAAACGATCTTGCAGCAGGGGGCAGAAGCTTCCGGTGCAAGGCACAACAGGTGCGTTCTAATCTGCAGAAGTTTATTCCCAAACAAGATCTTCCCTCCTGGCACGGCACGCGCACAGCTCGTCTAGCCCTAGTACCAGTACCAGTATTCCCAGAGCAACCCTTGCGAACGAACAAACGCTGCAATCAAGAACCAGCAGACATAGCCCGACGTCACCAGTATAAACACGCGCGCGCGCGCCTGTTTTGGGCTCTCGAGTGCGCTGCGCTGCGATCAAGACAAAGAGAAGCTCTGACGGGATCCCGAACAGGCGCTTATCGGGTTTGCTGACCTTGGGGGGTCAAAGGTGTCGCGTGTCGAAGGGACTGTTTGCAAATCGCACGCCAAGTCTATCTGAGGTGATGAGTCGAGGGGAAACCTTGTCACGCGTTTGCTGTATTGGCCGAGGTGTCGAATTAAGGCCCGTGACAAGACAAGGTGATCGGTCGGTGATGATGCGAGGGAGGGAAGAGAAACGAGTTTGGGTTCTTGACGAAGCGTCCCGTCGTTGCCCGCAGGTTGAGAAGCGCTCACACACGTGACTCCCGGGTCGAAGTTGCCGGTACGTACCTCTTCTAGATCGGCATCATCGCCTCACATTACACGGCCACACCACCATTGGGCACCATTCGCGATATCACGACAATTAACAAAGCGAACAAAAACTTTTAGAACGATCGATTTTCTGTAAAGGTGACTAGCAAAGAACTGTTGGCAAGGACAAAGCAAGCCGTAACTAAATCCGATGGTCCTTCCCAAACGAGCCGCTGGGTATTTATTAAAACATTAAGCCAGACTCCCTGCTTGCTTCCAAACGCCTTTCTTTGTTCATTCATGGTCTCCATGCAACGAGTGTTGCCTCCGTGCTTGCCTCGCTTGTTTCCCAATCTGAGCCTTGCTGCATGCTTGGTCTTTCTTCTTCGCCAAGCTCGTTCTTTTTGTCCTCCTAGAACCGCGACATGTGCGCCTCAGAGTAATAGCTGCTGCGACGACCACTGTTCATGGGATGGAGGGCAGTGTCGGGGCGTCGAACGGTTGGCACGATGGGGCTGCGTCGCTCTTCCTCGTACTCGTTATCTCCGTTGATGTGGCTGTGATCGAAGTGAGGACCTGCGTTGCGCTCGACATCGACGTCGCGAGGGATGGGCTGGCTGATGTTGGGTCTGGTGGAGGCGTTCGAGGCGTTCTTATCGCCACGGTTCTTCCAAAAGACCGACATGAACTTAGCACGAGGCTTCTCATTAAAGGAGCTGCTGTGGCTGGACATGGGCTTGTGGAAAGACTCGTCATCGCGGCTCGTCGCAAGCTCGCCCTCGATTCGGACGATGCGGGCGTTGATGCCGTTGGCCGAATCGCGGAAGATGAGGGAGGCAATGATGTTCACAACACCAAAGGTGAGGCTGAGGATGCCAGCAGCCAGGACAAGTCGCCAAAATGGAAGTCCGATGTTGTCGGCAGAGTTGGCGGACTGGTTCAGCTTGCCTAGGACGTTGCAGCCAATGAGGATCATGGCAACACCGAGCCAGGTAAGGCCATGATGCTCAGAAAGGACAGGCCAGGTCTGGCGGAAGTATGACTTGGCAATGGGAAGCTCGGAGACGATGAGGAAGACGGCGGCCGTGCTGGTGAAAAAGAGAGAAGTGGCGTCAAAGAAGAACCATCCGTTGGAAGTGTCGATCTTGATGATAAGAGTCCAGCACGCCACGACAGCGGCGAGGAGACCGATGATGGTAAAGCCACGGAGGATCTGGAGGAAGATCATCCCCGGACCGCGGAGACCTGCAAACATGATGGATGTAGTAGATTGGTAAAGAAAAAGTGGTGTATTGTTTTGGTCGATTGGCGTTGATCGACGAGATGTGGATGATTTTGATAGATGTTCTTCGCGAACGAATCTCGTTGGGCTAAAGAGAGGGAGCGAAGGTGCGGTTCTAAGAAGGAGTCAGTGACAAGCACAAGAAGGAGGAGCTCGCAGATGGGCTCTTACCAAATGGCCTTGGTGGTGAGAATGAATCAGGAAGCCTTTGCGTGAGCAGTGATGTTCTCAGTGTGAAGCTAATGTTTGTATAAGAGAGAGTGATCAGGAGAGAGGAAGAGATCGGAAGAAAGAAAGGGGTTTTGAGAGCGAGAGGGAAAAAAGTTCCTGAAAGAGAGCAATAAGTAGTGATGACGGATCCAGTCCAAAAGGTCAATATTCCAACAATGGCAATAGAAGTGAAAGGGGAAGTTTTGAATGATTGAAAAAAGTGGCGTCAATGGTGGTTCCTGAACACCATTGTCGAGGCTTTGAATAGAACTGAACAATAGGAAGTGAGGGAGGGCTGACTGTCACTGAACAGAACGGGCAGGCTCATGCAGCCTTTAAGAACAGCTGCGTATTGTGCATCAGTGTCGACGCGCCCTTGTTGGGTAAATCGGGCATGCAGAAGAGGCGTCCCTATCCCTGCTCGCCAGCGTCAACCAAGCAGCAGCTGAAGCAGAGTCTTGGAGGTGTCGCGTGGAGGGGGATGCGGAGGTGCGCATCGCGATTCGTTGTTTCGTCCAGATCGACTCGTTCTGAGGTGCATTCTAGGTGTCAGGCTCCACTCGGGCCCGTATTGTTGTCAGAGGATGAAAGAAACTTCCAGCTCTGCTGTCTCATGGCCGCGATATCTGGCCTAGGACGCGCTCCCCAACAGAGAGGTCCGTCTCACTTCACCAGAAGGGACGGAGAGTGCCTTGGGTGGACAGCAACAGGTCGCAGCTCCTAGGACCAGTCGACCCAGGCCAGCGCCTAACTCTGGGACTTGGGCGATTTCATCAGCGAGCGATTCGACTCTTGATGTTTGGGCGGGCGTCACTGGATGGTTTGCTACTCTACGCATCTCAAGACCAGGGTTGAGGAAGGGAATGATTGGACGAGCAGTTTCAAAACGTTGTTTCAGAAGCCCTTCTAGCCCAGAGGTGGACCGCGTGGGCAGCGCTAAGTGGCCTGGCAGTGAGCCGCATACAGGGATGGCACGCCACTGGAGAACATGAGATTCCGGGGACCTGCGACTCACACGCGGGAGACGTTTGGGTGCCACGACGCTCGACATGATGCACAAATAAAGACCTGAGGCTCCAAGTTGGGTGATGAATATTTCTCATGATTGCGAAGAGTCATCCGTTTTGTGACCAGAATATGAGGGCTCGGTTTCAAAGAAACCCTTGGTGTTGGAAGTGAGCCCAAGCCATATTAGATCCGTCGCCCAATGAATTGTTAGGCGCCCGTAGAAATTGTCTTGAACTATTCCTATCCAACTCCCACAATCCTTTAGTCTTCTTACCAATTCTTGGTCTGTTTTTAGAGTTAATCTTGGTAGGTAACTTTGACTCTCGTTTTCGTGTCCTGTTGGTCGCTTCCATCTCGGCCGCGCGGGTCAACTCCAGGCGCTTGTCCGTCCGGCTGGTAACCGCGAATCGATGCTATTTTTGACCAAAAGAGTTTTGTAAGCGCCGGGCCCGGAACAACCCGCAGCCCAGGCCGTTCTTCACGAGGCCGCTGATGATCTCATGATTATTACACCACCGCGCTCAGCCAGTCCGCAGGCGTCTACTCGTTCAGGAAGCTCGGGAATGGAAATTGTTTGGCCTTTGTAAGTGGGAATACATGTGCCTGGTGCCTTTTTGTGCTAGTGTTTTTTCCCGGGTCCACATGGCTAGGCTGTATAACTAGTCACTCTGCCGCTGCATCTTTATCACAGCCTCGGAAGCTTTGCTTTCCTTGATAAGGTGTTTCGGGCAATAGCTTCGTAGAATTTTCTCCTTTCGGTCCGTCTTGTCACATTGAAGAATGCTCCTCGCATTGTATATTTCGTCACATTGGCTGAATTCGCCCTTGAGAGTACATCCACAAGAATAGAGCAGATACTCTTGCAAACACATTTTGTGTCAAGCGGAGGATGTCTAGATATTTGTGGGAAATATGGGATAGGAATGTGGGTGACAGGCTCTTCCGTCTTTGGCATAAGAGAAGAGATGAAATCGGAGCGAATTGACAGATTTACGCAAATGACCGAGATGACAAAAGCAGTTGATGATGCTCCCTTGAAGTCATGATACTTTTGGGGGGGGAAGAATTCATCTATGAGGTGAGTTTTTTTTGTAAGCGAAACCTCGGGTGGGGGGTTCGCGGGCTGACACGGGGTACATGGGTTTGTATGCGAGTCACCTAGCAGAGCAAAGTACCCCGGGTCAACCGAACGCTCAGCCCCAATCCTGAGGGCATCTCAGGCCTCCAGTGGCTGACCTTCCGATTGGCCCGTTGCCAAAATCTTCAGCCAAACCGGGCAAGGACACAGCCTCCCGTCCTTGTCCCATTGGCTTGGGTATGGGTACGGGGGTACCTCTTGTCGCCCAGGTTATATCTGACGGTCTCGCCTCTGGTGTCGCGACCGCTGGTTTCACCTCTTTTCTTCTTCCCTCCCCCCATCTCTCGCTCGAATACGACAGCTTGACGATCCATCACCCTTAGATCTTTACCATTGTACGAGTTTTGTATTAATCAACCCCTTTATTGTGTCCATCATCATGGCTCGCGGCAACCAGCGTGAAAAGGCTCGTCAGGCCAACCTTAAGGAGCAGGCCAAGAAGGTCCGTTGTCAGCCTCCAATGTCAGCAGCAGGCACACGACTAACATGGTTTTATTTGCACCTTGTATAGAAGTCTGGCACCAACATGAGCGGCACCCAGATGCAGCATGCCAAGGAGGCCAACGCCGATATCATGCGAAAGAAGCAGGCTGCCGGTACGCACCCCCTTCACCGAATCCCACGAGACCCCGTCGATATACGCCCAGCTCCCATACAGACAATGGACTAACATGTTTTGCTTAGCCGAGGCCCGCAAGGCTGCCGAGGACAAGAAATAGATGTCGCGACCATGCTGTACAAACACTCCATCCTGCCCGACCAGACGACCGATCCTCGTCTCCATAACCTCCGAGACGAGACGCGGACACGATTAAATGTTTAACAACCAGCCTCTCCTTTTGTACAACGACGAGACGAATCAATTTTGGACAGCATAGGCGAAGTGGTGCAAATATATGGGATACCTTTTGGGAAGATAAAGCTACACTAGCCTCTTGAATACATCTTTTTCCACGATGTGACTCATTCTGGATTCTTTTTTCGGTGTTATAAACGATGTGGCCTCCCGTTCATGGCAAGTCTAATTCGTAGCAAGTGAAAGAACAGTAATCTCTTACTTTTTCAGCGTTGGGGTCTGTGTATTAACGTTGCGGGCCGTTGAAAGCATGTCTATCGTGCACAATCAGGCCTCCGGATCACTCCGATGAACTCCGAGAATAGCCTCAGACTTTACGGCCGCAGATTTTTTACATATGTTGGGTTTTGATGGAATATGTCAAATCTATTATTTATGACTTTATGCTACCCAAAATGGGGATCAAAGTATATCAATTACTATCTCAGTTTCAACAATACAGGCTCATTACCCAAAGCCTAGAGTCTCAATGTGTTCAAATCAACAAGGTTTATGCATATCATCATTAACAGCTTCTATGACACGCTGAAAGCAGCTCTGTTCACAATGAACAGCTTGCCTCTTAACCATCTAAAGAGGTTAAAATCCCCTTCACGCATCAGCTCCCTTCCAACATGAGCCTTCCCACCATCCTTATAATTCTCGACCACCTGAAGAAGTCAAAATTGTTATCAAGTATACAAATGGTAGATTCTACCATAGCTGTCTAACCAACTCATTGCCTACACACTTACATCATGCCTTCCGAATCACCTATCAGACGCTCGGCGCTCCATTACATCACACCTATATACACCATGAAATCCTGGCAACTACTCCCGCCGGAGCTCCGACTGATGGTCCTCGACTTGCTAGCCGACGATCCAGCACCCAAGAAGAAAACCAAGTTCTCAAAATATCGCCTGACCCAGTACTCTCTCGTCTGCAGAGACTGGCAGATCTTTTTCGAACGACTCCTCTACCGCCGCCTTTGCGTCGACCGGGCATCTCTCTACAACTTTGAGCATTTTGTCTATCGACAGAGGTGTTTCGTCAAGCACATCAGGCTCAACGTCGACGTGAAGGCCTTTGAGCACCTAGCACGCAAGAAATTCGACATGGGGTTTCTTTCCTATGAGAGTTCCAATCTCTCGGAGACACTCAAATACCTCTTCCGAATACTGAGCCACTGGCAGCCCGAGTTCATTTGTTCAAAGGACCTGACGTTCGAGATTACCGGGTGTCCCAGGACACGGATTACTAAGACTGCATCACGCCTAACTTGTTCGGCTCATTGCTCAGGCCCCTTGAAGATCCCTAGATACTCATTATCGAAGAGATGACCTGGGCCTTCGGTTAGATACTGACTTTAGACCAGGACTCGCGCAAACCAAGGTGATACCAGGCGTGTGTTGTGCTGCGAAAGCCGAGGTACAGACCCCCGAGGGCCCTGAAGCCCATGATTCAGTCTCCCAAACCTATACCACAAGACTATCGTCCATGATGACGACGACCTCAGTGATGTTCTGGGAAGTTAGTGGTGGAACTAGGTGAACATATATACACGTGGCGACCAAGAGTTTGTCAATGCTACTTTTGGGATCTTCAGGATGCAATAGATCTGGTGTGTGTCGCCAGATAATCTCAACAATCTTGGGCACAAAACTCCCTCGAGTCCGCTAAAGGGGAGGACATGACATTGATAACACTCATAAAGTCTTGATATTTTTGCACTGCTTTTATGGTTCAAGGTTGGAGTTTAACGGATTGCTTGGTATGGACATATTGGTTCAGGGTGATCAGGGGCTGAACTGTTACTCCTGCGTTTTTCTTCACAAATGCTCACAATCAGGGAAGGAGTCTCAAGCGCTTGGATAATTGAATAAAGATACCATATTAGAACTTGTCCCACCTTCACGCAAAAGAGTCAAGACTATTCATAAACACTTGTCGTATTACCCACTAAACTCGCCGGTTATACCCATCTTCATACCCGTGAAGATTTGAACCAGAGCCATCTAGGCTCGCCCGTACAGTTTCCGAACCGTCTAAATCCCATAAGTGGTACACTAAATCATAAACTGGTCCACACTTAGAAACCCCTAGCTTTCCTGGTATCATATTTCACAATCACCAACTTAGCTGAGACCAGCCATCTTCATAGGGAGACCACCAGCCATGCCGCCAAAGGCACCAATGCCCTGGGCGTTGGCGGCGGGGAATGAACCGGCGGAGCAGGAGACGACGCAGGTGCAGCTGCCATCGCTGCCGAGCTGACCCTTGCCGGGCACGTAGCCGGTGTTCTCGGGGGCGCTGGCAGTCTCAGTAGCGGCGGGCTTCTCGGCAGCAGGTTGTTCGGCAGCAGGCTTCGAGGCAGCGGGCTTCGAGGCAGCGGGCTGCTCAGCGGGCTTGCCGCCGGTGATGGGGGTCTGTTCACCGGTACCCTTCTGCTGGATGGCCATCTCCTTGAACTTGGCGTGAGTCTTCTCGGCGGTGGGGTTGATGGAGAAGACCATGCCCTGGCCGCAGTGGTTGCCCTGCTTGCAGTAGAACCCTGGGATGATTAGCTTATAGTTGACATGTGTTAATGGGGAGTGACTTACAGAGAGGGGTGTCAACCATAACTTGCATGGCGACTTGGGGAGGAGGAGAGACAGTGTTGTTGGGGTTGGCCATGAAACCAGAGTCCATGCCGCCCTCGAGGAGATCGCAAGGGGTATCAAAGGCAGACTGAGAGACGGTGTGGTTCTGAGCAAGGAACTCAAAGATGACGGTGTCACCAATGGGCACATTGTCAAGCTCCTCAGGCTGGAAGACCAAACCGCCAGGGCCACCAACAGTGACGGTGTGCTTTGCAGGCTCAGCGGGAGCAGTAGCAGCAGGCTCTCCTGCAGGGGCCTCGGTGGCACCGCCAGCACCGGCGGTGACGGTCTGGGTGACGGTGACCTTCTCGTTGATGGTGGTGGTAGCAGCACCGTTACCGGGGTTGGCCCAGATGATGATGATCTCGGTCTTGGAGTCCTTTGTGATGCCGTGGCCCTTCATGCCCTGCCACTCATCTCCAGAGGGGTACCAGGCCTGCTTCTCAGGCTCGGGGTGAGTTCGTCGGTCGAGCTGACCACCGGGCAAGATGTCGAGGAAGCGAGCCATGGAGAGAGGCGCGACGGCCATGGCGATAGCAGCGGAGTACTTCATGATGTCTTTTTTTGTGGATATTAAAGTTTGCGCAAGGAGAGGGAGAACAGTTCCTGTCAAAGGAGAGTAGATAGGTAATCGACGACCTAGTGATTTGGTAGGAGTATCAAATAAAGGCGAGGGCCTGCTCGTAAAGAAGGAAATTATCTCGAGTGCAATAAAAAAGAATGAAGCACGCGGAAGTTGAAGAACTTTGCAAGAAAGGATGAAGAGGATGAAGAAACAATTTCGTCTGAGGTTGCGGACCAACCGAGACTTATATCCATCACAGATCGTTTGGGAAGACTCTGTCCCAACAACCCCTTCCCAGGTCGAAACACGGCGACTGTAGTAACCGGTTACTTCGCCTCGCCTCGCTTCTGTTCGGCTGCTGGTGCCTCCGATCACGTAGCGCCGCCATTGTATTTTTTTTCGAGACGGGCTCTCGATGCGGGGGAGGCCGCTGTGACAGAAGCGTCTCGGAAGTTGGGCTTGGTGTTTTGAGTTGTGACCCCTTT
This sequence comes from Fusarium liriodendri, assembly GCA_023509735.1. Taxonomy (NCBI): domain Eukaryota; kingdom Fungi; phylum Ascomycota; class Sordariomycetes; order Hypocreales; family Nectriaceae; genus Fusarium; species Fusarium liriodendri. Next base: position 91,212 of record JALLKD010000020.1, read on the forward strand.
GGCCGCCACACCAAAGGAGAGTCTTGAGGTAGTAACGTGCACTCTTGGGGTAGCCTCAACTACAGAGTAGCATTCTTGGCCGGCTAATAGCACCGTGTGAGTTGCATCAGCCCGCCCCAGAGTTGACCAGGTCCCCCTTTGGTGAGACACCACCTCCGACAAGCCAAGGGCGGCAGTCTCTTCACCCGTCGTTTCCAAGCTAACGAACCGATAGGTCGCCTTTAACGGCAGTGGTCGATTTTTTGCCTGGGGGGAGGGAAGAGGGGGACCCAAGTCTAGATCTGCTAGGGTGGAACAGATTGTGTTTCAACGCGAGTCGCCAACAATAGCCGTTTAAGCGAGGTTTATTATAGTTTCAATTGGAACATATCGCCCAAAACTGCAAAAGTTGATGAGAAATTCGTTCCTTGGGTGTTATCGCGTTGCTATAGTTGTGCGCCATTAATGGTCGAGTTCAGTCAAACTTGTCCAGCCATCACATTAAACAGCCCCTCCCTCATTTCATCCCATCCAGGAGTAAACTTCATGACCAAGTCAATCCCCACGTGTTTCCGTCTCACCATTCATCTATCAGTTCTGACTTGGGTAAAGCCTCAGGCACCGTCCACACTGACCGGCCAACAAGCGCCGAGTGACCTCAGTAATGTCGTCTCTCCTAGTTGTACCATCTGACACTCGTTGATAAAGGCAGTCATGCATTCACTTGTTGGCTCAAGATCCTCCTGTACAATCTCCAGCTCGCCGGACCAGTTGCTAAAGTGCTCGGTATCGATGTCCCGCTCGGCTGCCCACTTCTCCATGTCTTGGCGGAAGATGGTTTATGCAATTCCTTTACCGCGTATATGAGCAGGAAATAAGGCTCTGGGTTGATGCGAGTATACCCTCTTCGACGGTTGCCCTGTATACAAGCAATCTCTGTCGACACTCTCAAGGTCGGACAGTCTTCCACGGGCGTCATTAGACCTAGAGCCGTTGACTTGAGCGGCCACGATGCGAAGAATGACACGCAATTGTCTCGACTATCATGAATCCAGGATAGGTTGTTGATCATGGTACGACGAGCTATGATGATCTTCTCGATCCTTGAGCCAGAGTTCCTGCTCTCGGCGGGATTTGGTGCGGAATCGGACATCGTCTTTCCTCCGGTAAAGCTTATCGCTCCTCCACCGTGTAAACATATTGTGGCGCTGGATCTCACGTAGCACAGACAGGTATTCTCCGTAGAACATGGTGCCTTTTGGGGTCAACCGAGCAAACCGATCAATGCTACCCTCGTATGCCACCATGCAAAGGAGAAGTTCCTTATGCAAGAAGGACAGAACTTGTGGCAGAGGCATAAAAAGCCGATTGGCCTCGGTGGTATACTCCAGGCGAGGAATAGGTTCTTTCTTGTGCCATTTCATTCTTTGTCATGGTCCTCAGAGCTGCCATCGCCAGATCCCACACAAAGCAGAAGGTTGACTGGAACAGACACAATCAAAGTGCACACGAAACCCTATCTGCAATTTAGTGTTGCTTCTTCCATGTTTTTGATCTTATTGTTATCAGGGTTGCTAGTTCAACTTACAGTGTGCTTCACAGAATGTACTCAATATTTGCCGCCTATCATGCTGGGAGAAGACTCACAAGGCCTCTTCTCGCTATCCATATCGCCATTATATCCCATGTGCCCTCAAACCCCCTTTCCTCATGTAAATTAAACAACAGTCCGGCCGCTTTCCGGATCGCTGGCTGTTGGGATTGTTACCCCATGTCCACCATGGGGTAAGCAAAGTTGCAGTGTCTCAACCCGGAGTCCAAAGCCGAGTTTGCATGAGTCTCTGGCTTCCCGAAGTCGCGACTTCGTTGGTAAACTTAACTTCACTTCACCAACGCACAGGTTGTAAGTTTGTCGGAATTCGGATGCCTTGAGCACAAAACAATTGCGTTGACTCAAGACCCCCGGTTCTGTTGAGCCTGCTGCTGACCCTCAAACAAACCAGTGTAGTAGCCAGCATAGTACCACGACATGAGAAGCTTTTTGAGGTTTTCATCTTGTACTGTCACACTTTCAGTCAGCGGCTAGTCAAAAGTGTTCGCGGAGGTGGTTGACTTACCCGAGCCTAAAACAGCCTGCACAGGGAATGAAGGGAGTCCTTGGGGTGTAGCCTGAGGCTCGTTGCGTGATGAGGGTGCCTATTTAGTTAGCTACTGAGTAGCTAAAGGGGTTTTCTCTCGTCCAGATGTGTGACAAGAGGAGATAAGATGGCTTACATTCTCATTCGCAGCTTCTTGCTCGGAAGTTGATGGCTGCTCAGGCTCAATAAGTTCGACATCTTGAAGACGATCAGGAGAAGACTCTTGCTTGGTCGCAGCCCTAGAAAAAGATGTCAGTAGAGTAACCAGGGCTTATATCTTGAGATAACGTACTGGCTCTTAGACTCCAGCTCTCGGACACTGCCGCCTCGTGCATGAATGCTGTGGTATTTCTATGGGCCAGGAGTTAGCGAAACCTCCCAAGTTTCCTCAGACTTGCTCACCTTGTATTCCTCCAGAGCCTCGTTCCAGGAGTCGATGAGGGCCGAGTCATCCCACAGCTCCTCATGGGTGAGGTTCTCTTGTTTGGCTGACATTTTGAGATTCAAGAGTTCCAACTGTCAGGTCCAGGATATGCTGTCGCAAAGTGATTAGGAGGGCCCTAGAGGTGATGCTGATGGAGCCGACAAGAGAGGAAGAGCTTGGTTTTTTTATTTATCTGGTTCGTATATGTTCATCTCTTGTATTCATAGATGATGAACCGGTTTGCGACCCGAGTTGTTAGTTCCAAGTGTAATAAGTCTGGTCGTCGCGTCGACTTCCTATCACCAAGCTCCAGAAGCTGCAGGCGACCTTTAGCGGACCAAGCCACTAAAGGACCCCAACCCCCGCGCTGATAGTGGGCAGTCTCTCACCGCCCACATCAGACGCGGCAGAATCCCAAATTTTTCCACGCCTCCATCTTTTTTTCTGCGGCCGCCGTCCAGCTTTTGCGTAGGTACCTCCAGCAAGCACAACACGACACAATGGCTCCAGAACTCAGGAAAAGAAAGTGTGAGTATATCGAACGTCTCTCAATCTTCATGCGCTGATTATGTTTAGCCGTCTCTGACGTGCAGAAGCCCAACGGCGCTGCTAAGCCTGTCAAGGCCGCCAAGGGCAAGCGCAAGGGTAAATCCAGTCCAACTCCATTGTAGCCGCCTCTCGTCTCTAACACATCTCGATAGCTGCCGAAGATGGATCACCCGTGTCGCTGAAGAAGCAAAGGTCGGTCAAGAAGGTTACCGTCACCTCCAAGCCCGTCGAGAAGCCGGCGCAAAAGTCCAAGAAGAGCAAGACCGTCGAAGAGGTCAAGGTCGTTGAGGAGGAGGAAACCACCACGCTCGACATCCCCGACGAGTCCGAGTCCGAAGCCGAGGAGAGCAACGAGGTCAAGGCCATCGTGGAGGAGCTAGACTCTGGTGACGAGGACATCACTGAGGGCGACGCCGTCTTCAAGCCTGGGCAGGATGTCGGCAAGATCCCCAAGGTCTCCAAGGATGTTCAGAAGGCCGCTGAGGGCGCCGACGAGGACGCTGGCGTCATCTACATCGGTCGAATCCCCCACGGTTTCTACGAGCATGAGATGAGACAGTACTTTGAGCAGTTCGGCACCATTGTGGCTCTCCGACTTTCGCGCAACAAGAAGACGGGTGCCAGCAAGCACTACGCCTTTGTCAAGTTTGCTGAGGCGACCACGGCCGAGATTGTCGCCAAGACTATGGACAACTACCTTCTATTCGGCCACATCCTCAAGTGCCGAGTCATCCCTAAGGAGCAGGTGCACGACGACCTTTTCAAGGGCGCCAACCGGCGGTTCAAGGCGGTTCCCTGGAACAAGATGGCTGGCTACCAGCTCCAGAAGCCCCTGACCGAGGCTGGCTGGACAAAGAAGGTTTCCAAGGAGCAGTCCAGGCGAGCAAAGAAGGCTGCCAAGCTCAAGGAGATTGGTTACGAGTTTGAGGCGCCTGAGATCAAGGACGTCCCCCCTCCTGCGCCCAAGGCCATTGAGAACGGAGAGGAGGTCAAGGCGATTGAGGCTGCTCCCGCCGAGGAGGAAGAGCCCAAGGAAGAGTCCAAGGTTGAGGAGCCCGCTGAGGTTGCGGAGCCTGAGCCTGAGCCTGTTGTCGAGGAGCCCGAGGTCAAGAAGACCAAGGCGAAGCCAGCCCCCAAGGCAAAGAAGGCCAAAGCGACAAAAGGAAAGGGCCGCAAGGCAAAGGCTTGAGTGAATCGTTCAATGATTTAGGAGTTCAGCGACATAGATATAGGGTTTAAAAGTCCATAATGAATTGCATGTCTGGACCAGTTGTCACGATGTTCGTCTGAGAGAAGTCTTCTTTTTCTACGTTTTTGATGTTGATATGTACGCACATAAGCGAACCCATAGCACTCATAGGAAATAAAAGAGCAAGCAATGGGATTATGAAAGGCGATCGATTGTCTACTTCGCGCAAGTTTATGAAGAAGCCACGGCATGTAATGGTCTTTTTCAAGAATTTGATGTGCGAAGGGGATGTAAGATGAAGAAGAAGAGAAAATTTGGAAGCGAGGCGCAAGAAAGCGTGGAGATGAGGATCACGGCCAGGTCCCACCTAGATTGATGACTAAGAATACCCGCGCCTATTCTTTCCCTGCGAGGTCAATACTTGCGATCCATCCTGGGGAAACCTTGACAAGGTGTGACAGATATTGACTAGAAACGGCTAGGACTCTTACATGTGAGGTTATCTCTATTGGAGGGGAATTCATATGCGTATAGATTTCTGAAGTAAAATGCAAGACAGCTCCCAAAGATGGCTAGACAATTGGTTATCCGTTCCTGGGAGCCGGGAAGTTTCTATGCGGGGTTCCGTTTACGGATGATGCCTCATGGGAAGCTTCGATGTGTATGAGGATCTTGTACCTATAAAATCTGTTGTCCGGGCTTTGGGCTTTGTTCTTCATCTTTGTTTCGTCTATAGTCTCGCAGCAATCTCCATTACGACAGCCCTCATCAGTTACTTGCACCCAAGCAATGGCACAGTCCACAATCTTTGTTAATGGAAGGTTGTTTGGTGACGCAAAAGATGCAACAGAAGATGCCGTCTATCATGATTCCATGATCATTAATGGATCCAAGATTGTCCATGTTGGAAAGGAAACCGATGAAATCGTACAACAAGCGAAACAAGCAGGCGCCAATATCGTCAACCTAGAAAACCGAGTTGTGGTACCTAGCTTTATCGACAGTCATGTCCATCTACTCTTCTTCGGTCTCTCCTTAAAGAAGCTGGACGTATCACAATGCGCATCACTTGAGGATATACGGAACACCATCTCCAAGTACGCCAAGGAGCATCCAGAGGTGCCTCGGATTCTGTGCAAGGGCTGGATGCAATCCGTCACAGACGGCGAGGGTCTGGCCAAATGGTTGGACGACTTGGACCCTCGTCCCATCTACATTGAGGCTTTCGATCTGCACTCTTCATGGTTAAGCACCACAGCCTTGAAAGAGCTTCCAGTGGAAGAGATGAAGGCTACCTGTGGAGAGCACGTCACCTGCGATGAGGCTGGAAATCCAACTGGCCTGCTTGCTGAAACAGCCGTGTCTGCGTTTGTCTGGCCTCATCTGGTTGGTGCTTGCACGACTGAAGAGAAGCAAGCTGCACTTCAGAGCGCCTTTGAAGCGTACATCGAGGCTGGATACGCTGGAGTCATCGACATGGCCATGGACATGAACTACTGGGAGGCTCTCGAAGAGTATCGCAAAACCAAGGGTCTCCCTGTTCACTTTGCCGCTCACTGGCTCATCCCTTACGAGTCAGACGAAGAGGCACAGCTGAAACACATTGAGGAGGCTATTGCCATGAACCAGAAGTGGCATCCTTCACGGTCACCCGATTTTTGCGTCGTCGGAGTCAAGATCATAAGTGATGGCGTTGTGGATGGATGTACTGCGGCGATGAGCTACCCATACGGCAAGAGCAAGGAGATTGTTCCGCCGCTATGGCCAGGAGACGCTCTACAGAGAGTCATCAAGCGGGTGGTAGAGGCTGGAATGCAGTGTGCGGTACACGCCATTGGAGATGCCGCAATCACACAAGCAATCGACGGCATTGCCAGCGCCAACAGTCCCCGAGGAAGACATCGCATCGAGCATCTGGAACTTGCCAGCGCTGAAGATGCCAAACGTCTCGGTAAGCTGGGAATTACAGCATCTATCCAGCCCGTCCACAGCGACCCTTCACTCAACTCTGCCTACGCCAAGCTCATCAGGCCTGAAACATGGGAGAGGGCATTCCCTTACCGCGAGTTTCTCGAAGGACACGCCTGCGTCGCGATCGGTACAGACGCGCCAACAGCTCGACACCTACCATTCCCTAACCTGTACAATGCCACGACGAGAAAGTCTGCGCTTCAGCCAACATCAAGCGCCAAGTGCAACGCCGATGCCGCGCTCACGCTGTCCCAGGCTGTGACTGCGGCTACATCTGGCGCGGCGTACTCTCGTTTCGCGGAAGAGTGGACGGGGAGCTTGAAGCCGGGACTGAGGGCGGATTTCTTGACGTTGGATACGCAGTGGACGCCAGAGTCTCTGTTAGAGGCTAGGGTATATCAGACTTGGAGCCAGGGCAATGTGGTGTACCAAGCAAAGCCTGAGGTGCTGAATTAGAAGCGTTGTCAGATTGCAACAGGAGTTTTACCAATTGTTTATAAAGCACATCTGACATTGTTGAACACGAGTTTCACAATTCCACGTGATGATGTTATACGAGGTTGCACTCTGCACATCCAACATGATGAGGAATCAAAACCAGGTACAATGCCATCTTGTCTGTCGAATGGTGTAATGAGAAAATGTCTCTCGCGAGATCTTGCATCAAACGTTGGAGCCAAGACTGCATCTTTCAAGATCGACAGCCGGGGGTAGAGGTAATGTAGCACCGTAAATGACCTGGGTGAGATACGATGTTTGAAGGCCCACATTGAAGATGAGGATGGATACGAAAATGTGCAGAATATAGCTCATCCAACTGCTGATTCTATTGATTAGAGTAAGCATATAGATCACATGTCCAAGATGATTCTAATTCTGACCTTAGAGCAAGTACGAGCATTAAGAGAATACATCCATCGTCGAGATATCTCGTGTCATAAAGTCAATGCCATGGGTCATCATTGGCTCAAATAACAGACCAGGAAACCCCTCGTATGTGATCACATCACAAGAACCATGCCTCATCTCAGTCGTGCATCAGTTAAATAAGGCCAACGCCAAGCAATTGACATTTCCGAGCCGATATTACCAGTCCGTATCTGAACTTCTGCGGCGGCCGTTGTACTCCCGCTCCCGTTAACTCCAGGGCAGCTCCAGGCGCTGACATCCACTAAATGCCACTGGCAGGTGAGCTGACGTGTTGGAATCCATCCACCCACCTAATCTACCCTGACCTACACCACCAACCGCAGGGAGGACAGGCGTACCTAACACGTACACGTCCCTCTGCATACATCTAACACTAGAAAAAGAGGGCATCTCTGCACGACATTGATCCCTCTCGATGCCTCTGACTGGCGCATCGCAACCTCACCATGTCGTCCACGCCCACTACAGACCCTACCCAGGCGTCAAATTCAGGTGCGTGCGGCCCCTGTCCCCCTGCAAATCAATCCAATCGCTCGCTCGCAGATGGAGAATGAACGTGTCCTGATGATGGGGGGCCTCGCCTCTTTCCACGTGCAGCCTCGTCCAAGAAGAAGAAGAACAACAAGAAGAAGAACGCCAACAAGAACAAGGCTCAAGAGCAGCCCGTCAACAACTCTGAGCCACACCAAGTGTCCGACGGCACCCCGGAGGAGCCAGATACACCCACCCAGCCTGTGCGTAGTAGTTCATGACCCCCCTCCTCGTCCACCTCCACCAATGCACCCTCGCGCTGACCCTATATCCCCTTGCAGGAGACTCCGGTCGATGCAGACGTACCCGCCGATAGCAACGGGCATGCCGTAGAGCCCAAGAGCAACGGGCTCTCACCCCCGACGGTTGATGGCGAAAAGCCCGACGATTCAGACACCTCTGCCAAGCTAGAGGCCATGAGCCAGGAACGAGAAGCCCTGCGGGCTGAGGTCGAGCAGCTGAGGAAGCAACTCGAGAGCATCCAGGAATCACACGCCAGTGAGGTCACACAGCTGAAGGCCGACCTTGAGGAGAGCAACGCCGCAAAGGAGTCGGCCGAGGAGGAGTATCAGAACCTCCTCGGCCGCGTCGAGAAGATTAAGCAGACGCTAAGCGACAGGTTACGGCGCGACAAGGCAGAGCTAGAGGAGGCTAAAGAGAGGATAGAGGAGCTCGAGGCGCAGAATGATGAACTCAGGAACACAGCCGTGTCGTCCGGTGAGGACGTCAATAAGCTGAAGGAGGACCTGCAGGATGCGACAAGAGAGCTCAACACACTCCGGAGTCGCAACAACCTGTCAGCGCAGAACTGGAGCAAGGAAAAGGATGAGCTCGTCCGACAGGTACAGCACCTCAAGGAAGAGATGGAGACGACTGCGAACGCTATGGGCGAGTGGGAGGTCATCGCCATGGAGGAGCGCTCCATCAAGGAGAGTCTCGTCGACAAGGTCTCGGAGCTGGAGGAGCAGGTCGTCGCCCTAAGGGAGGGCTACGAGGGTGCCAACTCGGAGCGAGATAGCCAGGCGACCCTCATCGACAACCTACAGAACGCCCTCCGCGAGATACAAGAGGCCCGAAAGAGGGAGCTGCGCGAAATGGTCGAGACGACTGAGGAGCAGGTGCAGGGCCTAAAGAAGTTGGTCCAGGAGGCCGACGCCCGCGCCACCGAGGCCGAGACGGCCAAGCAGTCTTTGACTCAGGAGCTCGAGAGGACAGCGCCGTTCGAGAAGGAGGTCAAGGAGAAGAACCTCTTGATCGGAAAGCTCAGGCACGAAGCCATTGTGCTGAATGATCACTTGACCAAGGCGCTACGATACTTGAAAAAGACCAAGCCAGAGGACAATGTCGATAGGTAGGTCGCATGCGGATGTGTCATGATTCGTGCTAACCATGAACAGACAAATCGTTACCAACCATCTCCTCCACTTCCTTACTCTCGACCGCGGCGACGCCAAGCGCTTCCAGGTCCTACAAGTCATGGCTGGCTACCTTAACTGGACTGATGAGCAGCGCGAACAGGCCGGCCTCGCCCGCCCTGGCGCCTCCAACAGTCTTCGCCTACCCATGTCTCCCTTCACACGAACACCCAGCTCGCCCTCGCTCAACGCCGACGTCTTCTCGGAGCCATCATCCTCTAGGGACAAGGAGTCGTTGTCAGAGCTATGGGCCAACTTCCTAGAGCGCAGCGCCCAAGAAGGCTCAGGAGACTCGCCGAGCAGAAAGGGCAGCTCGAGCAGCGCCGCCACAGGGCCTGTAAGACCGGAATCGACGCGACCAGATTCCAAAAATTAATACACTGGGGAGAGTTCACATGGTTTTACGCTATCACAAGGCATGGGAAGTGGACACGGTGCATGTTTCAAGGGGAGAGGGGAGCTGGCCAAATGGGCGGATAATGGGATGGGCACAAGATTTCTGACGGGTTTTGAAGAAGTCAAAAAAATGGTACGAGCTGTGTTTATTGTGGGCTCAAAGAAGGCCCTTGAAGGGTATAGACCTCTCTGTATGAATAGGTTCTTTCTCAGTGGATTGGTTGGGATAAGAAGTGGCCGGTGGGCTAGATACTAGCTATCACTATCATCATCCGCCGGCTCTTGCTGCAATGGCTGCAACACATTCTGCGCATACGCATCTGCGTCCCTCGTGATGGTGCCAATGTCGATACGGTTGCTCAATGCATCGTTGACACCCTCCACCACGTCCCTCTCTTCCATGACCTCACCCATGAGGCGCACCTCGTGAGACCAGTAAGCGTGGCTACGCGAACGAAGCTCATCGTCGCGCAGCGCAGTGTTCTTTACTATTCCCAGCGCACTGAGCTTGCTCTTTACGGATAGCAGAGCGCGGGACGTTGACTCGACACGCTCAACTGCCGAAGGGGGTTCGCCGAAGGCCCTGTTGGTTGAGGACAGGTAAAGTAGCCACGCGAGGGAGGCGTTGAAGGCCGCAAGGGCAACTAGACGCGCAACACGGGAAGTCCAGAAGAAAAAGTCAACCTCTGGTAGACGGAGCGCGCGAGCGTTGGCTTGATAGTTGTAAGAGTTGACAAAGTAAATGTCAAGAGCAGCAATAGCAGCGGCTAGCATTGTAGCCTTGGCCCGCCATTGATTACCTGCCTTGCCTGTGAAGGAGGGGCTCGTCACGATGGCCACGGCGACGAGGTTTGCGAGGTGAGGCCATACGAGCTGTGGAATGGCGTAGTAAAAGAATGTTCTCGGGTCGTCGGAGTGGCAGAATGGACAGTCGGCCAGCACCCTGGGTCCGAACTGGATATATAATAGTCTGCTCTCGAGGTTGACGAATCTCATGCGCAGCGCCTCATCCTGCTTTGTCAACGCATTCCCAGGTCTTCCAGCAGCAACACGGTTGAAGAGCACATCGACAGGGATCTGCAACCGGCTCTGCGTCGCCTGGAAGAGGTTCTCTGGCGCGAGAAAGGGCAGCGACTTGAGGATGTATGTGAAGGAGAGGAAGGCGAGGAGGCCGAGTGCAACGCGGACGCGGGGCGGGATGGGGACGATAGGGACTCGATGCGAGTTGGAGCCGTTGCGGAAGGAGCGGTAGTAGGATATGGCCTTGGGGAGGAGCATGGGGCCGAAGAAGATGACGAGGGAACGGATGCTGGGACGTTAGAGTTAGCTGGGCTTGCACACGTGAGTTTGTATGTGTAAGTGGCCGTTGTTCAAGAGAACAGCTAGCATACAAGTACAGGACAACTTACGAATCCCACGGAATCGCCATGATGGCGGATAAGTGCTCTCGTTCTGAGAGTCTCTAGTTATCCGTTGGTGTTTTGGTTAAAAGTTGACACGGTTGAAGTTGACTACCTATCAAAGGGCGAAAGGCAGAAACCAGTGACGTCGAGAACGATTACTCAAGTAATTACCCTACAACTCTCATTAAGGCAAAGGTGTCGCTAAGCCGGGAGAAATGTGGGGGTCTGAAAGATTGAAGGTGGGGCCGTTTGAGAGCAAAAAGCTCGACAATTTCTTCTTGATCAACTTTTTCTTTCTCTTCAACACAAACTTTTCCAACCACAAACACTTCTTCCTCACTCTTTATTCAGCGTTCACTCTTTTCATTGTCTGTTTACTTCTAATCATAGCTCGATAGCGCAATCACATGGCTTACGCGGCCGTTATTCACGTCTCCCCGATCCCGTTTCGCGTGACACGTTCTCAGATATTCCCTCCATTCCAATTTGGCACTTTCGAAGCTTTTGCGATCCTACTTCTCCGTGGTCGCTAGAGTCAATATGTTGCCTAGAATAACCCCAAAATACCCTGCCAAGGGTTATTCTCTGTCGTGTTACAAAGTTTCAGCTCCGGCAATGAAGAACTTTGCGTCAAATTTATCAAAGAGATACATCCCAATCGTAAAAACCCAAGTGTAATTTTTGGTGTTAAATGCTCCATTCTTTGCGCCATAGCGTATGCACAGATATATCTACATATTTGTCCGCTTTATAATTCCTTCTTCTCCGTCTCAACCTGAGCCTTGACGGGCGCCTCCTTGGTCTTGCTCTGCTTGGCGTTCATCACCAAGCCTGCGATGCCCATGATCAGGTCGCTAAACAGGAGAATGACTCCTGTGCAGGCTAGCTGCCACGAGGCGATGCTGACGCTCCCCATGGGTCCGCGAGGGAACGAGAGGATCCATTCGGCGTAGTATGGGAACCAGCCGTAAGGCAGCCAGAACATGGGCTCGGTGGCGTACCAGAATGGCAGAAAGTATTGCGGCGCGCGGGTGAGGACGATGCGGACTCCGGTGAGGGAAGTGTCGAACTTGGATCGTGTGGCAGCCATGCTGTTCTCTGTAGCCACACGTGTCAGCTGTGTCCGTCTCTATTCTTGTCTGTAGACGTACTCTTCTTCTCAAGCTGCTCGAGCAGCTTGTCGTGCTGTCGGCGCAGCTTCGCCCACTTGGCAAACTCGTCCTGGCTACTCGTGGCCTTGAGCTCCCTCTGAACTTTGAGGTACTCTGCCTGCATCTTGCGCTGCTCGCCCGCTGCCTTGGCCGTCGGGACGGGGAGGAAGTTTATGAGCGTCCAGAGCTTGCAGCAAGTCAGTGGAAGCTCCTACGACACTCCGGAGACACATACCAGGTTGTTGATCGCCTTGGCTCCGATGGCGTTGACGAGGTGGACAACCACCTCGATGAGGAAGATGGAGAGCATAAGAGGGTGAGCCATGTTGACGGATTCGGTGTAATAATCGTGGGCTATCTGCGCATTGCGTGATTTCCTCGAGCGCCGGGTGAAGCTCGTTGTCGATGCTGTTGGCGGTGTTGAAGGTCGGGATCTTTTGTCAACGTGGTGGTGTCGGGGCCATGTCATAGCCCCGACACATTGCATGGAGGGTTCCATTTCAAACCCCTCCACACCACGGAAAACTCTCCCTTTACTTACCCTATACTTTACGCCGGAAAGCTTCATTTCACAGTTTGCCACCGCTTTATTCGGCATATTCTCTTTTGTTCAAATGTCGAGAGCACTTGATGCAAGTGTCAAGGAGTCTCTCAAGCATGGTGATCACCGTGCTGTGTTTGATGAGATTTCCACCGTCCTCACAGAACCTTCTGACGAGCTTCTCGAGATTGAGCTGTTAGGTAAAAGCCACGTGCTTGATCCAAGTGAAACTCTGCTACGAGATGGTAGTGCCATTGCACTTCCAAAGCTACGGCTGGTTCAAGCCTTTCTAGTAGCACACAAGATATTTATGAGTTATGTTAAGGATAGGAGCACAATATCGAACGACGAGATCCTAAAGTCCACGGCAGTTATGTTGCTGATGGATCCAGAGCACTTGACCGCTGCCAACACAAGAAAGAGAGTCATTGGGAACCGACTTGAAGGAGAAAATGAAAATGTCAAAGAGATACTACGTACGGAGAAACATTTGATGGATAGCTTACTGACCAGCCGTCTTCACCGGCATACCAAGTCACCGACTCTATGGAATCACCGTCGATGGCTGATGGAGCAGTTCCGCCTTCATGAGCTTGACGTCCCTGTCGAGGAAGACGTTACGAGAATCATTATGGTATCCGGAGAGCGACATCCGAGAAACTACTACGCCTGGTGTCATGCCAGATATTTAATCAACACATTTGTCACCCCATCACCAAACATGAAAGAGGTCCTACCACGCCTCGTCTCAGCAACGCAAAAATGGTGCTTCGCCCATCACGACGACATTTCCGGCTGGCAGTTCCTCATATTCCTCCTCGACAAGCGACCACCAACCGAGACATCCCCCATCTTTCGCGAGACCCTCAACCTCGCAGCGTCGTTCAAGTGGCGCAACGAGTCTGTCTGGTACTTTCTCCGGCACATGGCAGCATGGGGCTCCACAAACGCCGACCTGGACGAGTTTGAGCTTGTGAGGAGGACGCTGTGGGAGAGTGCACCCGAGGATGGGTTTGAGCAGCTGACGCTGCAGAGGGCCGAGAAGTGGCTGTCGGCAAGTCAGGGGTTGACCATTATTGACGCTGGGCTGGAGGAGATGCCGTGAGGTTGGATGCCTCTCGGTGAGACATGGAGGATGCACAAAGCTGAAGAAGAAACAAATCTATTCAGGGCTGGATTATGCTGTCATGGCGCGTAACATGTTGAGTAGCGTTTCAAGTTTCCCGATAACCTACGTAGCATGGCAGTATATTAAAATGAAGATCTGCCGTCCCTCCAAGTGTAGATTTCCCTTTCCACGTGCCCGCAATTAATTAATCTATCGACCATGCTTATCTGTGCTCAAACGCATTGAGATGAGCAAAAGGACGATTGGCATTGAAATTGGATCCCGAGGTGATGGCGTTGCACCGACGGGGAAGGCCAAGAGCCTATCTTGCCGGGGTGAGGGTTGGAGATCTACGGAGGCCGGCCGGGCCTTGTGGGTGCCGTCGTTTCAAGAGTGACCTGGGTTGCGGGTAAGAGATGGAGCTGTGGGTTTATTTGCTTTGGAAGGCGAAGCGCGGGATGAAACTTGTTTTGAGAGTTGATGAAGTGATTTAGTCGGCGGTAGGACGGTGAGGTGTACAGAGTACGGATATAGGGGCATCTCATCAAGTGGAAATGCGGCGTAAGAGTTGATGCTACATCGGAAGAAAGTTGGCGATGCCTGTTTGGGAGCCAAGACTCGATGTTGTAAGCGTCTCGCTATACATAGGATTTCTGATCAATCACTTCTATTTAGAAATGCCTTAAGAATGGATCTTATGCCGTACAGCAAAAAGCTTTGACTTGGACATTTTGTCTTATGCGCAGGGATATGCCAGTTTTTACCGTTTTGACCGCTGACAACCCTGTTCAGTCGCCGAGGTCGTTTGGTTGATATCTGATATCTTTGTTCGAGCGTGTGGGGAAAAGAGGCAAAGCCAGGTTTGACGCCCACGAGGTCTGTTGCATCCATCAGACCATGGACTCCTGGATGTTGCATGGTCAGCTACTACAGTAAGCGGGCAGCATGCAGTATCCTGGAAGTTTCTCTCCGTCTCCACGACGCGTAACGATGTACAGTGAAAATATCTGAAAAATTGGAGCATCAAGACAGAGCTGAGGGATACTGAGGCTGGCTGGCGGCTAAATAGTCAGGGGATCTAGCAGCTTTGTTGTGGACCTACGCGTAACGACGGTGCATGCATCGAGATGGACTTAAGAAGAAGCAGGCAGACGCTTTGTCCAATGGCGGCTGGCTTTGATGCGATGCTGAGACAGGGGAGGGCCTGGCTTCTGACGACCACGGGGGCTTATCTTCCATTGGCAGCTTTCTGGTCCATTGCAGCTTGAATTGGTGAATGCGCTTTCAAACGGCTTGCTTCACGTGTTAAACGCCAGAGGCATCAAGCTTTCTGTTCAACGTTGAAACGGGGTCAGGGTCACAAATGTCTGGCTGTCAATTATCAATTAATTGTCCCGCTCAATGTCTCATCGAGGGGGACGCGTGTCTTCCAAGGAAACTTTGTTTTCTACGGGCTCGTAAACTGATTCAAGTTCGTTCAAAGCTTGTTCTCGTTTTTTTTTTTTGCCGCTGGGCTCCACGTTGTAGCACTTGTGTCACTGTAGATCTCTAGAAGGGAGGGGACTGACAGAACGAGGAGAATGCATCCAACATACGCAAGCTGCATGCACTCGGTCGTGTCGGGTCAGGGGCAGGAGAAGCAGTGAGACTCTGGGCGGCAAGCCTCACGTCTCGGGATGTTTCTTGGTAAAAGAGGCGAGACATTGAAAACGGAATAGAGTAAGTATGCAATTGTTTCCAATTCTTTTTACTGCACCGCTCGTATGTATCCTCTGAAAAATACGAGATCAATACCAAAAGCACCTGTCTTGACCACAAAGAGGACAGGCATCTTCGGCCGATAGCACCGCAATATCCACATTCTGATCCCCCCCGGCCGTCCCTCGCACCGTCGCTCCCCAGGCGGCTAGCATCAATTGGACCACTCAGTGAATGACACCCCCTGGCCCCGCGAGAGATGAACATTGCGGCGGTGGTCCGGGGGGAACACACCAGTGAATGATGGGCAGAGAGCTGCAATGCACCAGATGCGTCCATGCTCACCCGTGGGTCGCCGGCGATGCGGTCGTTTGACTGGCATGGATGGACAGACGATGCGGGAGACAAGCCACTCTGGAGCCCGTGGGGCGTGGTTTGTTTTTGTTGTTGTCTTTCCCCGTTGTCTTTGTTCGATGCTTGTTGGTCAACAAGGCGAAAAAGGAGGCTTCGTCGCTGATTCAGGCACGTAGAGTAAAGGCAGGTACTTGATCTTCAGGTACCATTGGCGATGATCGTTCACAAGGGGAGGGTCCTAAAGAGGTGGCCCTAGCCTTCATCTGTAGTAGCCCGAGCGCCCTCGAGATAGGGCATCAGCACCTTGAAGGTCGACTGCCTGACTGGGATGATAGCTAC
This sequence comes from Fusarium liriodendri, assembly GCA_023509735.1. Classification (NCBI taxonomy): domain Eukaryota; kingdom Fungi; phylum Ascomycota; class Sordariomycetes; order Hypocreales; family Nectriaceae; genus Fusarium; species Fusarium liriodendri. Next base: position 107,328 of record JALLKD010000020.1, read on the forward strand.
AACCCACCCAGGTCACTCCAGTCCCGTCCCGTCTGTTCTCAGCTCGTCCTCCTTGTCTTGACTTGAACCACCTCCAACCTCCACCCTCTCCCCATACTTTACCCACCTTCTTCTTCGTCACTCTCTCACCCTCTCTCTCACTTACTTACCTTTAACCCGTAATAATCCCCTCTATCCCTCCTCCCCTCTTCTTTGCCCTCTCTTGTTTCCTCTTTTCCTTTTTGCATCTTGCTGCCTTTCCTTCCTTCAAGTTCTTCTTCTCGTTCTCTCGGCATCCTCGGCCAAGTACCTACTCCGACTTCCGTCCTCGTCCCAATCCTTGACGGTAGCATCCGAAAAGGCCGACTCGACGACAAGAGAAGCCTTGTTCCAAAGAAGACTCTCGTCAGTCTCACTTGTAACCTCCGCCAAAGAAGCCAAGCATTTCCTCTGCGTGCGGGCTTTTGTGTGTGTTTCCAGCATCTCGCTTGTCCCTCCACTTGCCTGTGTCTGGTGGCATCCGGCATACGGATACCATTGTGCCGTTCCAGTTTCCAATGCCGGCCTCATAATTCTAATCCTTTAATACATCGCGCCAGCCGCTTGCCTGGTCCTCCCCAGAGGCTTCGCTCCCTCGATTGTCAACTGTTGCTCCGGTTCGCTCTCCAAAGCCGGTCGCGTCTGAGACAATCCGTGACGAGTTGGTCCAGCCCGGTTTACTACACCACCCGGATCATCCTCTCACTGTTGCATCTTCCGGATCATCCGCGGATATCTCATCGGGAAGCCTGCGTTTCAAGCTTTCCCGAGGTTTTTTACTCCGGCTACAAGATGCGTCCATCAGTTTTGCTGGCACAGTTGGCACTATGCGCCTCATCCGCCAATGCCTTTTTCCCCTATGACCCAGATTGGCGTCGAGATGTAGAGAAGAAGAGTGTCACAAGAAGCCATAGGAGCATTCGAGGTCAGGAAGGTCGAAGTGTGCGAATGGGGATCAAACAGAGGACCGCTGAGGTTTGTTTCACTGCAGGAATGCCATTGCTGTCACCTTTGCATTAACCCAATCACTGCTGCAGAACAAACAGCCCATATCCGAAAGAGCTGCCCGTGAGGCAGCACGACTGGTGGCCAAGTACAGCGGCCAAAACATCCCGAGCGTCAGCGAACTGGCCAAGCGAGACAACGACTACGATGTCATGGAGGCTGTTGAGACCAAGGGAAAGTTTACCGAGGGCGTCAACCAGGATGGAACCGACTACTCTTACTTTATCGAGGTCGACATCGGATCTAAGAAGAAGCCAATGTACATGCTTATCGACACGGGTGCTGGTTCGAGTTGGGTTATGGGCGCCGACTGTACGAGCAAGGCCTGCGCGATGCACAACACGTTTGGCCCTGACGATTCGGATTCTCTGGAGTTGATCAACAAACCTTTCAACATTGCGTACGGCTCTGGAAAGGTTAGCGGTGTGCTCGCAAAGGACAACATTCACGTGGCGGGCATGGATCTCGAGTATCAGTTCGGATTGGCCACCAACACCTCGGATCAGTTTGTTCAGTTCGCATTCGATGGAATCTTGGGTCTTGCCATGAACAAGGGCGCAAACGAGAACTTCTTGTCCACCTTGGAAGCATCTGGCAACATTGACAAGAACATCTTTTGCATCGCCTTGAACCGCGCTTCTGATGGCACCAACGAGGGCGAGATCAGCTTTGGTTCTCCCAACACTGACAAGTACAGTGGCAAGATCACATACACCTCTCTTCCCGACGGCAAGGACAATGATTGGGCTATCAAGATGGACGACATGGGTTACAACGGCAAGGGCGCCAGCATTGGTGGAATCCGCACGTTCATCGACACGGGAACCTCCTTCATGTTTGGTTCATCTGAGAACGTCAAGAAGCTCCACGCCCTTATCCCAGGAGCCTCGAGCAGTGACGACACGACATACAAGGTTCCCTGCGACAGCAAAGGCAACTTGACTGTGACCTTTTCTGGCGTCGACTATGTCATCTCACCAAAGGATTGGGTCTCGCCTCCTAACAAGGATGGCGAGTGCACCAGCAACATTTATGGTTATGAGGTTGTTCAGGGAGCTTGGCTGCTTGGAGATACTTTCATCAAGAATGTCTATGCCATCTTTGACGCTGACGAGCGACGAATCGGTAAGTTGAGGTATACATATTTTACTCGATCTGTTGACTAACAGAAAACAGGATTCGCTAGCAACGTCATCACAGGTAGCTCTGACAAGGAAAGCTCCACGACCAAGACCTCAACTTCAACTTCTTCGGCCAAGGCAACCAAGACTACTGATGACTCGGAGGAAACCGGTGTCAGCGCTCTCCCCGACTCAACAGCAACCTCAGGACCAGATGTCGGCCTCGGCAAGGAATCCATCACCACTGGCACGTCCACCTCGGACGCGAGCCAGTCCAGCGAGACCAAGGACTCGTCCGCACCCACAGGGCTGCTCTCACAAGCCCGCTTCACATTCATTTTCTGTATAGTACCATTTTTCGCCCTCCTGGTCTAAAGGGACCAGACGAGCGGCAGTACATTCTTTAATATCACCTACGATACACACAATTTCGCACCAGAGTCGCGCAGATACGGATATACATATACACGGGGGACACCACTTAGATCATGCACGACATGACACGACGATGTTCGTGTGTAAGGACATGGCAGCTGTGCAGATGGGACAGAATAGACATGTTGCAAGTCGCCTCCCCATAGACGCGTGGGATGACGGGATGTGGTGTGACGGGCAGATGAGCACGATGGTAAAGATACCCGCCCCAGGGATAGGAAATACATAAGGAGGAGGAAACAGAGATGGCTGAAGCCACGCTTGAATGGTATTCTTAATAGAGAAGAGCCTGCAGCCTCAATAGACCAAGTCTTTGGATCAATTTTTGCCGTGAACCGATATTGATTGATTGACAGGGCAGATTCAGTATGTGCATGAGATTTTGTCGGAGACTACATAGCCCCGAGGCTGCGCACATCTGGTGAGCGTCGTTCGAGGCGTAGCTGAAGCTGGCCATGCCATAATAAAGTGGTCACAATATGAGGATCTCCTCACCAAATCGATACTGCTAATTCTGTCACCTGGTCCTAGTATGGAATGGAGGTAGTTTGTCTCTCCCATCCCACTGGACTGTTGGACCCTTGAAAAAAGGAGACGGGGTGTAAATTAGACCCCTATTCCGACAACTTCGTATTGAGCTACGGTTTGTGATGCGGCAATGCTGAGTAAACACATCTATTGTATCCCATTTTTAGAGAACCATCATCTTTCAGCCTCACCAAGCTATTTACAACCAACTCACAAGAAGCAAGGGACACTCCTCGTGGCAAAGAAACCAACTCCTCCTTCACCCTCTTTGTCTAAAACGACCTCAGCCTCTGGACCCGTGCCCCTGCATACGCTAAAGCTACGGGCGGTTCCAGCACCGAGAGCCCGATTCCACAGGGGCCCTAGGGAAGTTTCCGGGCCTTCCACAGCAGGGGGCGCAGCCAATCCCAGCGTCCATCATCCCACGGCCCTCGCCAGTCCAGTGACGCTACCCTTGCTTATCTGGGGGAAGGACAGACAGCAAAGACGGGAGGCAAGGCAAAGCGCGAAACCTACAACCTCCAACTCTTTTGCTTCTTGATTGTCGATCTTTTTCTGTCTCTTTTTTGTGTGTATAATTACTGCGACAGCTTACTCCTTCACGAGCGAACGAACGAAAATACCTACTCTTCAATTCCGAGGGGAGAAGATGCGCACGCGATACCTCGCTGCTGCCCCCCTTCCCCGACAATGACGCACGCCAGCAGGGACAATGGCTCCCCGAACCCTCACGGCGAGGACCGCGGTCTATTAGCAGCCGGCCACGACTTTGACGACGACGATTACTTTGGCGTGGGTGACGATGATGCTCTGAGCAGCGGCAGCGGGAGCGCAAAGGGCGGCTCCGGCAAGGCCGAGGACGTCAACGGAGGACATACACCCCGGACGCCGGGCCGCGTGCGCTTCGATTTGACACCCGAGATTGTCCCCGTCAGCAACGGCGATGCCTTCGGCGGACATGGGACGCGGCGCTCCGAAGATGATGCATACTTTGATATGGAGGAGGCGGCGAGCCCTGCGCGGGCGCATCGCATGCCGCTCCTGACGGGCATTGAGGCGCCGAGCGTAACCGTCGCCAACTCGATGGGCGACCCTGGGGAGCTGGCAGAGCATGAGATGAATCGACCAAAGTCAGGTCTAAAGTCGGCTTTTATGAATATGGCCAACTCTATCATTGGCGCCGGTATCATCGGTCAGCCATATGCAGTGCGCCAGGCCGGTCTCGTAGGCGGCATCCTGCTACTGGTCGGCTTGACGATCGTGGTCGACTGGACTATTTGTCTTATCGTCATCAACAGCAAGCTCAGCGGGACGAGCCACTTCCAGGGAACAGTCGAGCACTGCTTCGGGCAGCCAGGCTTGATCGCCATCAGCGTCGCGCAGTGGGTTTTTGCATTTGGCGGCATGGTGGCGTACGGCGTCATCGTGGGAGACACGATCCCCCACGTGTTAAAGGCCATATGGCCAGATCTTCCGAGCGTCCCCGTGCTAGGCCTACTGGCGAATCGGCAGGTGGCTATAACGGTGTTTGTGCTGGGAATTGGATACCCGTTGACGCTATATCGGGATATTTCCAAGGTGAGAACCAAAAAGGGGGAGGGTTTCGGGTGTCGGATGTGTTCCTTTCCCGTATGATGCTCTTAAAAGGAACGGACTAATGGCTTCTGAATAGCTGGCAAAGGCGAGCACGTTTGCACTCGTCGGCATGTTGGTCATTGTCGTGACTGTGCTCGTGCAGGGTGTCTTGACGCCCGCGTCGGAGCGAGGGTCGTTTAGCCCTTCGCTTCTCCTCGTCAACGATGGCTTCTTTCAAGCAATTGGCGTTATTTCATTTGGTAAGTGGTGCCCTGAGTTCATATGGGAATACAAGGATGTGTATTGATGGATGTAGCATTTGTCTGTCATCACAACTCATTACTCATTTATGGGTCTCTCAAGACTCCTACCATCGACAACTTTTCACGAGTTACTCACTACTCTACTGGAATTTCGATGATTTTCTGCCTTGTCCTTGCACTAGGCGGCTTCCTCACATTTGGCGACAAGACGCTGGGCAATGTTCTCAACAACTTTCCCGCTGACAGCACCATGGTCAACGTGGCGCGTCTCTGCTTCGGCCTCAACATGCTCACCACACTACCCCTCGAAGCGTTTGTGTGTCGTGAGGTGATGTTGACTTACTTTTTCCCGGACGAACCCTTCAACATGAACCGGCATCTGCTGTTCAGCACGAGTCTCGTGGTAGCGGCGCTTGTGCTGAGCTTGGTGACATGTGATTTGGGTGCCGTGTTTGAGCTGGTGGGCGCAACGAGCGCAGTAGCCATGGCGTATATCCTACCACCCATGTGCTACATCAAGCTGACGACGCGGAGCTGGCGGACATACATGGCATATGGAGTCGTGGTATTCGGCGTCGTCGTCATGGTTATCAGTGTGCTCCAGGCAGTGCAGAAGATGATAAGCAGTAAGTCTTCCTACTCGATGGGATATCCGAGATCCCTCGGGATCAGTCGGCCCTTTCAGCATGTGTTTCTTTGAACGATGAACTGACTTTTTTTTGCCTGCCAGACAAGGACGGACCGGCGGTGTGCGCATAATGTCGGATGGAAAGGTTATTGGCTTTCAAGGCCAACGAAGCATTTACTTGGCCTCACATGTATTGGGCATTAAAAAATGACGAAAAACAGAGCATATAGACTTGCCCCATTCGCCGGGGAGGAAGGTGTACGATTAATATACAGGGGGGCTTGCTGAGCCCGAGCACGATTTCGAGACGCGCAAGGGGACATCATTGGACCGTAGAGAGAGGGGCTGTCATGTACAAAAGGTGGAAATGGGTATTGAGAAACATGTGTATGTAAGTAGATGGATGAGGGAGCAAGTCGTTTTTTGTCTGATCGACGACGGGAGAGAACCCGCCTGTTGTTTTAAGAGATCCACATGGATATGGACTTGTCATACGCAAGTATCACTATAGGGAAAGCAGTAAGAAGAAAAAAGAGAGAGGGCGTGTGGCGTGTTTTGTTCAAACAAGTCGTTTTGGGAAGATCGTGAAGCATTGATCTCTCCATGACACCTATTTCAACGCTAAACATGGAAGACACGACCAGATAGTTCTAGAACATGATCTGTTTGTTTCTGGCCCTAGCCCCCGCCTGCCACTATACACAACCTACTAAATCCCTTTTTACAGACTTTTTTTTTATGTTGTTCTTCAAGAAGAGGCTCCTCGTCTCTCGCTTCAAGATTCAAGTTTCACCGCCCAGACCATCATGACATGTTGCTCACACGATATACTCGGGATCCCCCCACCCCGCTCCAAGTAACATCCATCAACACTTTGTATCACTTCCACGAGACATTCTTCTTTCTCCTTCTTGTTGAGGCTATTCGAAAGCCTTGCATAATAACCCGGCCAATAACCAACGTCGGAAAGTGAGCTGAGCCCGCCCGCCCATCATCATCACACACCCCATAATCCGTAGGTGTGTCACCCGACGAATCGCACGCGGGGGTAAAACAAAACGCAGAGCCCGCTAGAGGAAAAGGAAGGACGGACTTTTTGTTTGACCCCGCTTCACGTAACATAAATCTCGTGTGTATGATCGATGTGAACTTGTACATATATTACCACCTCCCCCTCTCTCTGTGACTCTTCTTCTCTTTACTCAGTACAACTCTCAACTTCTTCTTTTATCTTGCCTCCCTTCAAAGTAAACCTTTGTATACCTTCTCATACATCTCAGACAAGATGCAGCCCGTCAACTACAGCCACAGCACTTGCCCCTCTTGCAGCGCTGCCATCTCTGGCGGCGGCAAGACCTGCTCCAGCTGCGGTGCTGTACGTCTCCCCTCTCTTCCCATCTCACACTCATGCTGACACTCTGTAGCACTGCCCCGTCTAAGCACGCAATCAAGATACACCTTTTTTTATGACGAGAACCATGATGGGGAGTAGGAGTTGATTCAAACAAGGGGTTTATACAACCCTTAGAAATATCCAATATGGGGAGGCAAATGAAATGTTGAACGGAGGGGGTCGCTTTTCTTTTACTTTACAGCACCACTCCTTTTTTAAACTTGTTCTGGGCGGGAAATCTTCAGTATTAAACGCTCCCTTCGTTTTCAGACTCGACTCAGTTCTTAAATGAGAGAATTCAAGGTTGATCAAGAATGAATGAAACAAACTTCCACTTGAATGAATGCCTTTGATGAACGCACTCGGTTCCCGCGCTTGACTCACTGCCGGACCTGAAGCTAGGCAGCTCCTGACTAACGCCCGCACCTGTGGGTGACCATCCTCTGCATGGTGATTGATGGGATTACATCACCTGTATCACCAGTACCGAAACAGGCACGGCGTCATCAGAGGGGGAGTATGGGGAGGTGTGAGTGGGATGGGCCACATGACCGGCCACTGGCACGTGGATAGTCCAAAGATAAGCCTTGTCTGTAGATTGAGCTATCTATCTGCAGTGGGACATGGCCAAGAGCATATGGGGAGACAGTCGAAAGGATAAGATAAAGCTCAAGAGGCAAAAGGAAGGTAACATCAGAAGTAATAAAAGCAGTGCACGACTCTTTAGTATCAAGTCAAGTCAGGAAGGGTAACAGTCAGGCAATAGAAGGCCAAGGTCGATACAACACCAGATAACACCACGAAGCAAGGTACGTCACAGAAACAAGTTGCGACAAAAACAATGATTAAACAGGCAGGCCCTACGCAATAGATGTCCCATCTCCATGATCTAAATAACGGTCTCGAGGCTTCAAGAGAAAAAATGAAAAATTTATGACCTGGCCCGACAAGGTTCCCCCAGCCGGACCCCAATTCCATACACACAAACGCTCTCGCCGTCACCGGCCCACGGAGCCTCCCATGGCCTCCCCAACCATCTTGACCATCCATCACCCATCAGCTTCCGCCGATAGGCAAAGGACCCCAGAGTCGGGGGCGGGAGTCACTCCTCATCCTTCTCCTCGGCAGCCCCAGCAAGAAAAAAGACATCTGGCCCACCTCCCCCATACGCAATACGCAGATACATAAAACAAAGGTCCCGCTCGCCTGCCATGGTGATAAGAAAAAAGACGAGGTATCTGTCGGTATAGCAACCTCCCGCAGCTGCTTAGACTGAGACTTCAGGAGGTCCAAGAAATCATGGGCTCCGCCGACAAGAAAACCATCAATCCAGCGAGAAAGGTCGGCGCGTAGGCCGATGGACCAGACAAGAGCGAGACGATATCAAACTCCAGATTCCGAGAAAACCGATGCATGTCGACAGCCGTCGCCTTCTTGGCTGTCGCGAACCCGTATCATCCGAACTGCCGGGGCCAAGTTGAGGGTGAACTGGAACGACGATGGATTACAACGCAGGGTCGAGCCGCAGCACGTATGCCTGCGCTCCGCTCAGAGGGGCTTCGCGCCGTCCTCTACAGAACAAGACACTTCTTGTGGCTCTTGCCACCCTTGCTGCGAGACAGCAGGGCAGCCCGGGTGGCGTGCTCAAACACCTCACGGACACCCTCGTTGGTCTTGGCCGAGCACTCGAGGTACTTGTAGGCAGAGATCTTCTTACGGATCTCCTCACCCTATCAAATTGTTAGCATGTACTGTATGATGCGAGGAATGCCTGTCTTGGTCGGGTGAAGCCGGACAGGGGCATTCCTTTGATCGGATCGTACCTCTTCGGGAGAAACGGGCTTCTGGCTAGTCTTGCGAAGCTCCTCGATGGTCTTCTGATCGTATCGGAGATCCTTCTTGCAACCGACGAGGATGATGGGGAGACCCTGGCAGAAGTGCAGAACCTCGGAGATCCACTGTTAAAGAGCACGTGTCAGCAAGGCTGTGCCGATCGAGCGGGCTATCAGCTCGGGCGAGGCTGAGGATCAACCAACCTTCTCCTGGACGTTGTCGAGGGAATCGGGGGAGTCGACGGCGAAGCAGATCAGGATAACGTGAGAGTCGGGGTAGGACAGGGGTCGAAGACGGTCGTAATCCTCCTGGCCAGCAGTATCCCATAGGGCGAGCTCGACGTGCTTTCCGTCGACCTCAACATCGGCCACGTAGTTCTCGAAGACGGTGGGGACGTAGACCTGAAGGATGCATCGTTAGCATGAGCATTGATGATGTTGATGACTTGTATTGATGATCGAAACGAGGCTCGGCCGCGAATGGGTCGTCGTTGTGGAGCCGAGCGATAGGACGGAGCATGTCCAAGACATCGTTGTCGTCGAGCCAATGCTTACCTCGGGGAAAGTGCCCTTGGAGAAGACACTGCAAAAGGGGTTAGCATCAGTCTGGTGATCTGTAAAGGCGATGGTGATGGTGATGTTGATGGATATGGCGACAGGGACACAGAGGTAACCGATGGTCATCACGATGCTGATGGCGCCAACAGCATGAGGCCATCCTCAAGCATTCAAGCACCAGATAACCAGCAGCAGCTGGGTTCTCCTGCCGCGGGCGCTTGGCCTGGCTGCAGCATCGGCGACCATCGACATCACGATGGACGGATGATAGGCAACGGGGGGAGGTTGGCAAACTCACATCAACAAACAGGTTTTACCGCAGGCACCATCGCCGACGATGACGAGCTTTCGGCGAATCTCAGCCATGACGTTTGCTGTTAGGTTGTGATGAAGTTTAATAAAATATGAGAAGAAAACGGCGGTGCTGGCGTGGATGCGAGCTTGAGCTTCGGGCGATGTTGCAGAAGGTGAGTTTCGCGGAGAGCGGCGGCTGCGGGTCGATGGGGGATGGAGAAGGAGGAGAGTTGGACGCGGAAAGAGGACGTCAGAAGGGGGTTCGGGTTTTTGGCCTGGGTTTTTTTTTGGTTGGTAGGTAAGGCAAGGTAGCGGCGGGTGGGAGAGCGAGAGCGAGGGAAGAAAAAGAGCAGAGAGGGAAAGGAAATGTTAAGGCAGCGCCAGGCAGGCAGGCAAGGAGGACAGATAGGACACCTCAGGACAGCCAAGAGTGGACAGGACGGGGACAAGAGGTACCTCTGGCGCACGGGTGGGAAGCTCTAGCGGCCAGGTACCTGCTGTCTAGAGGGGAGGGAGGTCAGGGTAGCTGAGCTGGGCCGGGCGTCGTGCTGGGGTTGGCGAGTGGACGGTGCAAGGTTGTTGGGACGAGGGCGTCTATGATTCGCACTGTGTTTTTCAGGCTGGGATGGGTCGTCCAAGTGGCTCAGGCGATTGGCAGTGAGAGGGCAATGTGCAATCGATGGTCGGTGATGTGCAATGGCAGCTGGGCGTGACGAAATGACGGCCCGGGGGAGTTTTGGTCCTTTAAACACGGGAGGAACTAGCTTAGGACGCCTGTTTCGAGAATGGCCTGTTGGGCTTGGAATCCAATCCTGTTTACTCTTAGGGAACGCCGCGTGAAGAAGGAGGCTGATGCTGATGCCGTGCGGTGCAGTGCAGCGCAGTGCTGATGGTGTTTGCTACTGCTGATAATGGAATGGATGCACCCAGGGAGGTGGTCGGTCGGTCTCCTTCACCAATGGAGCTCCTGCTGCACTCAGAGCTCTCTCGCAGTAGCGAAACGGGGCGGCGGCAGATGAGCTGCGTCGACGCTTTGTTGTTTGGTCCTCTGTTGCTGGGGCTGCAGCAGTTGCTGGGGCCTGGACTGGGCACTCTTTGATGATGGATGGGTGGTGTTTCCCCTGGACAGACCGGGCTGGGCAGACGGAAAAAGCAAGGCCAGGACGGGTACTCTTTTGCGGGCGTCAACACACAATCGGTACCTTTGATCCGGTCAGGTTGGTAGATCCTGAGGCAGCCAACGGCGTGGCCCTGGCGTCGGCTGGTGGGTGGCAACAACCGCTAAGACCGTCCCCTATCCAGCGACCGGTTAGTGGAGTCGCTTCCCCAGTGCGTCGACAGTGCGAGGGTATCGTCACAAGCCTCTATTTCCCAGCTAGGAGGGGGGAAACTCACAATGGAACTGGCCCAGTTTATTTCTGACCGACACGGGGAGCCCTCCGCGAAACTTTCAGTGGGATGGATCTGTTGTTTGGCGCCTTGACGCGGCCTTGTTGTGCTGTGTTGTGCTATGCTGTGCTGTACTCTGCAGGTCGGACGTGCACCCGACGTCTTTCTCGAGCGGACAATGCCGGTGATTATTACCGGATAATGACGAGATGAGATGGCAGATCCGGTTGAATGAATGAACCACAAAGGATATGAAGGGTGATGGTTGATGGGGTTGGCTGTTTGATCGGTTTGATTGAGGGATTGTTGATTACACGACAGCTTTGCTTTGATGGCCTCTGTTTTCCACGCCCAATCTGTCGCCATCTTTCACGCTCTTATAATACGGAAACAAAAGTCCTTGGCGCATTCTGATGACTCTGCATGAGTCTTTCACAACCTACAGCAGATTGGAACAGGCAGCTCCCGGCAAAGGCGTCGAGGACATCAACACCACGGCACGCCATTCGCATGATTCTTCACGCTCTTCTCCGTCTGCACACGTTCTCCCGTCAGACGCGGCCTGACGTGCGCGAGGTCCTTGGCCCACCAAACAGAGTCCTGTCGTCGCCGCCGCTTGCTGCGTCCTTCTACCGCCGATGCCACCTTGAGAGGGAGGCTAGGAGGCTCCATCCATAGCTCCGGGGCTGAAACCGTGGCTCAGCCTGTGTCATTCGGGCAGCACGACACTAAAGAGAATCAGCCTCGGGCTGCATCATCACATTTCTTTCTGGCCTGTAGGCCATGGCATCGGATACTGGATCCCCGACCTCCCTGGATGGGATCTGGTTTTGGGGAGATTTCCAGCTGGGATCCGGCGGCTATGCCAACGGCTCTTGTTGTCGTCATGCCCTCAAGGGGAAATGGCCGGCGTTTGATGTTGATAACCCTGCGCTGGCCTCCCTACCTTTCATTATGCTTGAAGAATGAATCAAGAGGCATGTTCGCTTGCATGTCTTTACCTCCCTGCTGCTGACCGGTATCCTCCTTTGCTGATTCACTCTTCATATCCGTACCGAGCAACCACTGGCAACAGGGCAAAAGCTTACGTAGCGCCATCTCGACAAAAAAAGCTTTGGGCGAAGTGACGCTGGCACAAGCTTCTCAGCCCCTGGTCCGTCATGCAATGCACGGCGGAGTCGCCTGTGCCATCCCGTCCCCGCTCTCCAAGGCCTGGGGCCAACCAGGTTTTACGGGACGACCAGCCAGAGAGCTCGCGACGGGGAGAAAAGTCCTACGGTACCCAAGAGTCTAGGACTCGTCCCCCGCCTCATCTTTGAAGGCGTCAGGGTCCTTGTTGACCTATCGGTACCGTGAGCTGGCCATGGGTGAAAGATACGGTCTGGGCCTCACACGCGAGCCTCTGACGGAGGTTTGATCTATCTTATTGTCCTGAAGCGTGATAGTTGAGCACGTGTGCGGCCCCTGTCTCAACATCGTGACCCAAGCCAAGTCCTCCCTGGAACGGAGGACTGTGCCGAAAGAACAGCAGCTCTGATTGTGTCATGTGAATCTTTCATCCCTTCTCGACTTGTAGTCAGCGGAGTTGTCTGACGACCTACCTATCCATCCATCTGATATCGGAAATTCGGAAGTGGATGCTCTTTACGCGTATCTCGGAGGACAACGTTTACCCCTTCTGACGACGATGCGATAATGCTTCATTCGAAACTGCGGCATCTGCTATATGGTGTTTCATTGAACCTTGGAAGGCCCCCTGTGTCCTGCAAAAGAGTCAAGTTTAGAGTGCAGACATGAAACCTGGTGCGTGTTGATGCATGCCATGTTTGGCAATGGAAGTGAGCCTTGCCTCAACCAGTCATGGAGGACCGAAAACCACCATTCCTGGAGAAATCAAGTTCCTCCGTCCGTATGGGTAGTCTCATACCGCCGAAATGAGGGCAACTTTCAGCTTCAATGACATGAGGGTATCACGGCCTTTGTACAGTGCTCAATACAGTGCAAGTGGTAACCCCGCACCGCGCTACCGCGGTAAATTCCGTTCTCACGATTGAGAATTTCCACCTCAATCGTCCACTCCACAACGAATTCATCGTCACGCCCAAGCGACAACTCGGCGCCCACAGCTCATTCCCGCCCAATGGGTTGCTAGAGCTTGTGAATCCCCTCAATCGACCCTCACAGCTCATTCCCCCGACTTCTCCGCCATGCAGAAGCTCGCCAAGCGAGTGGCCCAGGCCCAGCGCCAGGCCGGCCGACGTGCGCAAAAAGCTGCCAAAACCGAACAGACCAACTACAAGCTTCGAAACCAGCAGGCCTTCCGAGAAGCCGTTTCTGAGGTCCGACAGAATCTTAAAGATGCCCGCCGGGCCCGAAAGGAGGATTGGGAGCTGGGCCCTCTTGCCCCCAAGCGTGATCTGGGATACAACCAGTATGGCATGTTCTCCGAGAGTGTACGGACGGATTGGTCCAACTACGGCTTCTATACACCACGACCCGAGGTTCTTGAGAAGCGATGTGCTTGGGCTGGAGGCCTGAGGCAGTTCAACCTGGCTGTGTCTGATCGAGTGGTCATCATGGATGGACCGGACAAGGGCAAGATTGATCGTATTAGGGCAATCAACCTTCAGTCGGGATCTGTTACCCTTGAGACTCACCACCGGGTAAGAAATTATGTTCCATTGGCAATGCTACGGCAACTAATTGAGTTAATAGGCAATCAGTGCTGGCATGTTTGGCAACGACAGCCGGTCCCAACCCATGCCTATCTCGATCGGTTCGATCCGCCTCGTTTACCCCATCACTAACCCCGAGACTGGAGTCACCAGGGATGTTATTATCAACCAGCTTAAGGCAGTTCCCCCGAACATGAAGTCACCCAACATGACCCTCGACCGATGGGAGCATGGAAAGAAGTATGACCGTCTCGTCCCTGGAATCAACGTTATTATCCCCTGGCCCGCAGTGGAGGCGCCAGAATACGAGACACACGCCAGCGACACCCCCCGCGAGGCTGCTGAGAACCGATCTTTCTACTACAACCTCCTCTCCGCCCCCATGCCTGAAACCGTCATCGACGAACTACGAAACAAGTACTCCAAGTTCCGAACACGCCACGAGGAGTGGTACGTCCAGCAGAAGGAGTACGAGGCAAATGCCGAAAAGGCACAAAAGGATTCCATTCTGTCCATGCAGACCCCCCTCCAAGAGTACCACGCCCAACAGCGCGAGCTGCGTGCCGCCCAGGGCGAGCCCGAGCTCAGCGACGAGATGCTGGAGAAGCTGGGCGCCATCCTTGCCGAAAGGAAGCAGGCTGCTCTCGAGAAGGCTGGTGTGTCCGAGGTGGTGGCGGATTCTTCGATACCTCCTACAGAGACGACACCTCCAGCTCAATAAATGTTTTGGATATGGAATTCGAGGCGAAGATGACGGGGAAGATGTACCAGGGATGGTACCACGTGTACTTATATGATATATGTGTAACAATGTACATCACGAGGCGCAAGATAGACGCATTTCCTGTCCACTATCATGGCTCTCCTAACGAATTGATTATGCTCGACGACTTCACTTTCTGGGCACACGCTTAATGAACACTCTTCGTGACCTGAGGGCTACAACTAGCAGCCTCCATGGCTCGTTCCCTTTCTTGAGAATATTTTGCTCCCGTTTTGACCCGGCGTCGGGGTTTTCTGTGTAAGTTGAGCACGATCTGGGAGTCGGCGATTGTTCTTGGATCAAATGACACTGTGGGAAAGTCTGGTGAAAGAGCACGAGCCTGGGTTTGCCAATGTTGGGCACAAAAGTATTGGCCCGCAAGATGATTCGAGTCTGCTCGATTGGATCCGCGTGGGCGTACTATTCGGCGACGTCAAGGGGTAGTGGAATTGGCCTGTCATTGAGGACGTTCCAAAGAGGATTCCTTGGCAACGTGTAACCAGCGGTGCAGTGCGACGTGGCGTTTCCTGATACAACTGGGCTGCTTTTACTTCTTATAACTTGAGTTTCCCTGCTCATTTGGAGTTGAGATCGTGAACTTAGTAGTGCATTCCGGTGATATGCTTGTAAGACACCAAGTCAACTCTCTCTAGAGACCAGCGCAAGGAGGGTGAGATATTTGATTTACAATCATTAGGCAGCTTGTGAAAGTAGTCGTTTATAATCATAAAATAAGGACATTGGTGTTTGTGATATCGACGATCTGATTTGTTCGTAGTTGGGTTGGCAAGTTACCCCTTTTTTTGCGGTCTTCTGACAGTCCGTCAGGTGTGAGTGTGACCACTTATGGAGAAGTTAAATGAGGAAACTTAGGACTGCTCAAGGTGTCTCAATGAAAAGTAATTGAGTCAAAGTCGGTCTCAGTAACCAGGGTTATGAAAGCAACAGCTAAGCACGTTGTGGTGGACGAGGTCGACAAGGCTAGGGCAAGTGGCAAGATATGGGGAGCGAAGTAGATACGAAAGAGTGTGATTTAAGTTACAGAGAGTAGGATATTGACCAAACTACTACCCTCTTACAATAGAGTACGATGCTGTGCGACATGTATCCTCCGTGTAGAGTAGCAGTAGCTCGAGCCTCTCTTTCTACCTAGGTAGTATATATACGATGCCATGGGACGGCATCAAAGTCTCGTGTGGTTGTTATCAAGGTCTTTAGAGCTTTGCTCGTGGATCCTCGAGTTCGATGTCGGAAGTCTGATCGTCGTTCGCTTGAGCGTCCTGGACGTTGGCCCCCTGAAGGAGGCGATCTTGGACCGAAGAGGTATCCTGAAGGAGTCGCAAGAGCATTGGGGCATCAACATCGACATCGACATCGACATCGACATCGACATCGACACCGGACCTAAAGAATCTTGGTTGTTGGAGGATTTCTTTGTGTGGGAGTTTGTTATCTCACTGGGTCATACCCGCTGCTGCGGTGTAAGTGAATGTGGTGTTGGACGACATTGTATGAACGCCAACTTGAAGGAGAGGCAACCGTTGGATTGAAGTTTAAGTGAAAGAGGGAATGAAAAGAGTCACTGATGACAAAAAGATCATGGAAGAGAGTGTCGTGAAGGTTGAAGTTTGTTGACGAGGGAGGTGTCTGGGCCTTGAAGCGCCATGCCTGAGAGAGAAGCAAAGCATCATCAAACCGGGGAACTTGACATCTTTATGGACAAAATGATTCTGCTTTGAGGCCTTCTTGAGCAGGCCGCATAATCACAAGCTAATGTGTTCGGTGAGTGCCTGAACAGCCTCGTCCCTAACTTCCTGGGCGACTTTGGCCCAACAACACGAAATGAATCCCATGATGGAGGAGTCTCAGCAGGCAAACCAATCATCGCGTAGAGGCAGCCCGTTCTAGAAGATGGCGACGGGGTGTGGTAGAACTTCAGTGTGTGAGCAATGATGCATCCAAGTCCAAAAGAAACAGCGGTCGAGAAGCTAGTTGAAGATGATTCGCAGCGAAATGTAGGAAGATGCGGGTGTGCCACGGGCAGTCCGGAAATGGAAACCCCCACGTTGTCACGGCCCTATGATCCAAAGGAGCAAGCCACCCTCCCATGAGTCCCATTTAGGCCTCGCGACATGTCTCGCAGCCTCGAAGAGAAGCGGTGAACATGTACGACTTGCAGATTCCAGCTAATTGGATCCGACATGTCCGGTTGACGTGCGTCCTGTCAGGCTGTCATTAAGACTTGGACGAGGCTCTGAGAGATCATCTCTCACCGGGAGGCTTCAAGTAGCGGTGTTGGCCGCAAAAGGGCTGGAAGGCCTCACGAATGTGTTGGCTCTGGCATGCTGCAGAATGATTTAAATCTCACTGCTTTCAATCTAATTTGCAATCTTGGAAATAGCGGTCTGAGGAGGTTGTTGAAAACGACTGGATTCATGATATCTAGGTCTAAGGTTGAGCAACCACACAAGCCGATCCCCTGCTGCACTTTGGGCGAATTTTGTGTAAGTCACCACCTAATCCTTCCAAGTCTATTGTGTTGGCTTGCGTAGGTCGAATAAAGAATAGCCCATTCGCCCGAGGGAATGCACTTCCTGGACTCTCAACGCGTCATGGCTACGTTGGTGTATGGCGGCGAGGCCAGGCTGAACGAGGATTGATGTGCGGCTGTCCCAATTTGTCGTAGCTCTTTTTCCGTGCCATGAAAAGCCTGCAGGATCGAGACAGCCACATGGAATATGGGATGAACCGGGGGTGGATGTCCGTTCAGTTGAGACCTCCCGAAGCTGAAAGTGCAGCCCGGTTGTAACCGCAAGAGGTCATGCATATCTATTGTCGGTTATCTAAGGCCGGGAAAGTTTGGAGCGAGGCAATAGAGTAACTTGGCACGCGGATTAAGAAAGAAATGAGACACTTAAGTGAGCTGTTTTGGAATATTTCTATTTTATATCACCACATGCAATTGCTGTAAGTCTTCACCTTATGGGTTTCTTGCTTTGAGGCTATTAGTACAACTATGATTAAGTCATGATCAGGCAATGCCCTATCTAGACATTGTCTTCTTCTTGGCCCTTGTGCAGGACATGTGCTCCCGTTCACTTGCGGAAGAAGTTATATGGACTCCCCTTCCCCACACTCCATGACTACCCTCCCAAGGTTAGTTTCTGAGACATGATCTGAACTTACCGGTATTACTCTCGGAACTGCTGTCAAGGGCCGCAAACGGGCCGTCTCGAGACATGCCGAGGGGTTACACAGCTGCGGCTGGATGTAAGTGAGGCCGATCCAGCACAGCCCAGCGCCGTAGTGTTATTTTTAACGCCATTAACGTCTCATGTGTATGATAGTGTCCATTTTGGACGGAGTATTCTGGATGTATGGGGATTAGTTATTCCTATCGGGAGACTTCTGGACGATGATAACCTCGGAGTTGATTGTGGCTGAGGGAACTTCAGGGGTTAGGGTGGGCGAGCTGCTCCCTCCGCTTCTTGCCCACCGCGATGTACTCGATTTCGATGGTATAGCCTCCAGATCGGTCTGGATCACTACAGCCTCCTTCATGGTAGTTGGCGAACAAGTGGTCGGAGGCTGGCACATGGGTCAAGGAAAAAAAATAAGACATGAGGATAAGTATAATAATTAATTCTCCTCTAAATGTATTTAATAAATTATATTTAAAATATAGATATAAAATCTTCTTATTATTATATTATTTAATAATATTTTTATGAATTATTTATTTTTATTTATAAAGAGTTAAGTAAATCTCTTTTTACTCTCGTATTTTATTTATTTCTTTGCCCGCGTGGCTGGGTCTGTTTGCATGGGCCTAGGTGCGGATGCCGTCATGACGAGTGTCTTGCTGGCTGCCGTGACAGTAGGAGCAGTTGACTGGAGAAAAATAACTAGTAGTAGCTGTGAAATGCCCAGCCGCGTTCGAATCCGAGGCGATTATTGCCGTGTTGAAGGCCATGATGACCGTACTGTTGGCACAAGTGGTGGACTCAGGGGCCCTCGAACCAAGGATGACTGTATTCGGCGCACAAAGTACACCAGCCTGGACATAGTGAGATAAGTTTTAAGGACAGCAGTTTATTTAGTTATCAGTGTGATTATTACACCATGATTGAAGAGTTGAGCTTCGTAATGGCGCTGCCCCCTGGGAGTGACGACAGGACCACCTAACCTGGGTCACAGACCATTTGCCTTGCGGTGCCCATTGCTAAGAGGGCTTTGGGCATCGGCTGTGTGTATGTAATGGCTCATGGTACAGAGCTCGGAAGCTCTGCGTGAGAGTCCAGACTGTACGTTCGGAGGTCTCATTCCTCAGCTTTCCGGCCAACTTGGAATAGTTGCGCTAGTCAGGGGTTCCACAGACAGACCGGGGCCATCTTTTTGAGCCGGCTCTGATCGTTCCTTACTTTAGCAGGCCCCTTGCAGACTTGGAAGGCAAACACTTGAGAGTTGTGATGGTGTTCCAACACGGCTCCTATTCTCAGGGGAAAGAGGGCCTGCCCTGTGGATATAATCTGATTGCGCACCCCAAACTATCACATACGACCATACCCACTGGAGAACTCGGGATCCCGTCCGCTCTCCCATAGATAAGCCAGTGAGGGGCGGATTAGTAGTTGGGTCGGTGACGACCAGCGAATCCCCGCTGTTGTATGTTTTTGCCTCTTGTTTCTCTTTTTGCTGTGGCGGTGTGCCCTATCCAGCGAATGGACTAACAGGTTGTGAGTTCCTAATCCCTTGTTCAGCCTTTCGTTGGCTACTGGTGCGCCGTTGTGAGACCCTATGGTTGAATGGCCAATTGGGAATTAGAGTAGGGTTTATCAAGGATAGGGTGAGGGCAGAGGTTGACCAACTTCCCCAAGGAGAGACAGAGAAGACGCTGCTACCCTGCCACTCCAGCCTCGTATGCCTATTCTCTGAAGCGAATGAAGTCCATTTAAGAATATCGGTTTATTATACACAGGCACCCTTAATCTAGTAGTCAGGGCTCTCACTTTCGTTCAGTCATGACTGGTTGCCTTACAGATCCTTGGTGTGTCGTGACGTCTGTGTCTTCTTGTTGGGTAACTGTAGTTCTGGGGGAAATTGTTCCTCGCCTGGATTTAACGAGCCATGGGCAGTCTAGAATCTAGGTGGCTCCGAGGGTGTCCAGCCGTGGAAACTCATGATTTAGGGCAGTGTTGTGTTGACTTGTTGAAACCTTAGCCAAGTCACGGCACCATTATATGCCACAACTTAAAGTATCATATTCACTGTCTGGAAATCTTCGTACAATTGGGACAGTGTCTTCTCATGAGAGCTGTTCTTCGGTTTCGCCGTCTTTCTTGCGAGATGTTTTGGGCGGAGGTGGCATTGTGCAGAGATGAAGTCATCAGTAAGCGCTTTCAAGGCCATGGGCGAAGTTTGTGTGTTCATAGCTGCAGTGATACCACCTAGGAATGGCTTGCAGTGTAGTTATGAGGGGATGGTATCATCTCATGGGAGGTGGTTCTGCAACATTTCCACAAGTGTAACGAGACCCAGTACTCTGGGTAAGAAGAACCAGTGTCTTGGGTATCTGTGTAAGTCAAACTCTCGAGAAGAACATTTACTCAGACAAGGCTAATACATGCTCCAACGCGATGGAGAGGGCCTGGGGAAGAGACCATGAGAGGCGGGCGCAAATGCGGATAGTGGCAGCGCCAGCCTGCCATCTCGACGCAAGGGGCAGTTTCTGCCGTTGTAAATATCGACAAAGGATTGCAGTATACAACCACTATTGGTTTAAGGGCATTTAACTATGTGGCTATAGTATTTTCTTCAGTCAGGTAAGTGTAACAAACGGTGCCAGGTCAATTGGGCTGTGACGTGGCGCACCTACTGTCAGGACGTGTCGTGTGACCATGCACTTTAGGTACTGCTAAAGCTAGGGGGCAATCGAACTGACTCCTGAGGTGCAATTTTGTTCCAACTTTTTTGTATTTTTGCCCTATTTTTTTCTTCTTTTTTTTAATAGCTCTCCTAGTAATACAAGTAGTGGAAGTCATTATTTGAACCCCATGCGGTAATGTGTTCGGTATCAAGCACCCAGTGACAACTGGCCACCTCAACCTCGGTGTGCAGCCATAGTTTACAGCTTAGCCGCGACTTCCTGAGTCTCTTCCAAGTCCTTCATAAGAGTATCACTTGAGGCCTTATCCTTTGTTGCCGTTGTCGTTGTTGTAGTTGCCGCGGCACCGATGATCAAACGGTCCGCGAGAGGGGTGGTATCGTGGATGAACCGATTGAGCATAGATGGCTTCGCATTTCTCCTAAGGGCATACTGTCAGAGGAGAAATGAAACAATTCGTTGCAACGTACTGCTCCCGGCTCCCTGAGGAGTCAGTGTTGGGAGCCACAGCCAGTGAACTCATGATGGGCGTGGATGGGCACCACTTCGGTGGCGAAAAGCTCAAATGAGGGTCGGCTAGGTTGAGATGGAGATTGTCTCAAGAAAAAGTGACGGGGATGTGGCTTAAGCAGTGGATATGGCAGTGAAATAAGAAAGAGAACTTGATCTTAGGGCCGCAGCCGGCAGAGAAGACCGAGGTAGCAGCCAGCTGAGGAGAGAGGGATTGTGAAAACGCCAGGCTCGAGTCTGTTGCTCTACCGAGAAAGGAATTTAGAGCGACCGAGAGGCCCAGGCCTTTTATAGCCCAAGAAGGGGTGAGTTCCCGCGTCTCGACGACATGGCGAGGAGAGAGCCAAGAGCATCAGGCCACGCAACGCCTACAGCCGGAGCCAATTGGCAGAGAGCCACAGTGCCACAGTGAGCCTCGACTGAGGGAAGTGAAGGGAAATCGGTTGTTGAGGCTCTTTGAAAGAAGGCAGCGGCGCGACTCCCAAACGGCTCAGCTCCGTACTCAAGAGCGCCGCTCGCTACCTTTTTCTTTCTACAGAGCGGCATTGAAACTCTTGTTCAAACAGAAGTCATCACGATGCAGAGAGTCTACGGTCGCAGCCAATTGATGGGGATGTGGCCGTGAGATTCGATTTAGTGAAGTAAAATGAAATGGTGTTGCGGCTCTGCCTTAGGGGGTAACAAAGTAATCCGGAATAGACCCCACCAATGTTCTGCAGTTTTGGCTGAGAGCCATTCCGGATTTTTTTGCGACCCCAAGGTCGCCGAGGAAGGCAACCTGGAACAGGCGACCCTCCTGCGTACATAACAACTAGTTCGCACAGTTGCCTTGTTCTGCAGAGCCTCAACTTAGCCATCAGCGCCAGGTTTCGCCTCCTAGGCTCTTGACATTTTGCGAACCAGCTCGCAACCCCACTCGTGACTTGACAGCCTGGGGAACCGCGCTGCTTACCTCCACGGTCTTTAACTTCAACTTCCAAGCAAGCCATGGACAGTTCCGACAAACTTGCAATGTCGCGGAGCTACTCTCCCAATATTGTCCCTCACTCCTCCTCGTTAGCGGCTGGTCTAGCTAGTATGGTAGGGAGCCCATAGAGTTTCGCGCAACCGGTCAAGGTACCAGGCCTGGTGATGAATTTCATTGTTGGGCGCACAATGAAAAGTAAGGGCCATTGGCGGGGGCAGCGAATACTTATACACAATGGTAAAGGGAAATCGAGATATAAATAAGCATGTGGCCCCAAACGAGTACGTCACCGGCCGCCTTTTTGGGGCGCCCGTTTCATCGTCAAGCCTGCAGGCCGCCTTCAGCTTGCCAGGGGGGATTGGATCTGCACCCATACCTCATCCGGCTGTTTTTAGGGCTGCGGGCTGCAAAGAATGCGACAACCCCATGGGCAACTGACAAGCCTGCTTACAAGAACGGTTGACAAGGATGTCTTCAACAGCAACTGGCAAGGCTACCTTCAAGTTTCAACAGAAGTTTGCGACGGCTGACAAAGCTAGCTTATGATGACTACTAAAAATTTCACAAGGACGTTTCTCATACTTAGGAACCAAAAGAAGCTTGTGGCGGTATCCGTGTGGGCGGGAGATTTTGCGATTTTTGCCAGAGTGCCCCTAAAGTGCTTCCGTGCAACCCGGGCCCGTTCCTTCAATTCAGGTACACTGTCTAGATATTCAATTATGCGCGGGGTGTCATGTCCGTGTCCCCCCGCCTCATTTAGACCCCCGCCAAGCCCTTCCTACACTTCAGGTACACTCTGCCTGCGTGTTCAGTTAAGCGCGGGATGGATGTCCGTCCTCCCGCCTCACTTTCACTCACACGCAGGAACGGCCGAGACCGTGCAATGGAGCCGTGTCAGCATACATGAAGAGAGGAGGATTGTCCAAACACCGTATCTAAGTCTAGGTAATGTGCTAATGAGAAGGGAACCCAAATCGGCCGAGGGGCCTGGGTCTCTTATGCCCCGGGAAGAGGATGCGATTCTCGCATCTTGACAAGATGACAGGAGAGGATGAAAGACACCAAGCGCCTACACTGTTATGATAGACGAAACGGTAATTCTTCGAATGAGTCCAGTGTAATTGCTCCACGGGGTTGATGTGACACTTTCGAGCCCGGGGTCTGTGTGCATAGAGAGCCTCAACTCTGGAGTTTGGCTTTTTTTGCCTTGCAGAATTGTGCGTTGCGAACCATGGCGAACCAGGGCGACTTCGACCTTTCTTCATTGGTCGATTTTGTGGCTGGAATCTCAGCTCAGGAACAGCCTCGCTTGAAAAGCACTCGGATTTTGCGAACCAGTTTGCTGGTCAACTTCTGAGCGACCCAACGGAAATAACACAGCCGTAACACAACTAAAGCCTATACCCAGGATTTGATGTCTTGTGTGCAACAAGGCCGCTAGCCAATCAAGCCGCCGTTTGACTCCCGTCCTGCACAGTGTGGACATCATGAAAGTTGCCCACGAAATGAGGCTAACCGATCAATCAATACCTAGGCTGCCTGCTAGGCTTTGGGCTCCCTACAGTGCGTTGAGACAATTGGACACTGTAACCAGCGTCAATGCCCAAGCGTGCCTGACCCATGTTCAACCTGGTTCGCCAGTTGCCTTGTTAGTCGAACTGAGGCTCAAATGCAAAACAGTATGGAATTGAGACTTAGCTGCCTTGTTTGTTGAGACGAGACTCTTCCTTCGCCCATGAGCCAGCCTCTCAACAACAGCGTTGATGTAATAATACACACGTGACTTACTCGCAGGGCGGAGGCAGCCCAGGTACTCGGGAACCACGCTGTTTGTTCCAAGCGTCTTTTGCATTTTGCGAACCGGTTTGTATCCCCATACCGTTGCCTTACTATCCAAGCCAGCCGTGAACAGTTCCCAAGAATTTGCAATGTTGCGAATCTATTCTTTCGATATCGTCCTTCAATACTCATTTCTAGCGGATGGTCTCATCATTTCTTGCTTTGTAGGACGCCCATAAAGTTCTCGCTCAACCGATCAAGACATGAGGCCTGGCCATCATTGACCAGGTTGTTGACTGCATAATGGAAAGTCGTGGTAGCGGGTGCGCTTACAATGACTTACACGCGCTGACTTCGAAAGCGAAGAAAGATCGCAATTAACAGTTGGCCCCTGACCGAGTATGTCACCGGCCGTATTTTTGGGCTCATTGCATCATTCCCGTCAAGCCTGCAGACGGTTGCCTTGCCGGCTTCAGTCCTCCACACCGCAGGCTACGAGGCTGCACCAAGCGCGTTACTGGAAGCCAAGCCCAAAAAGTACCTTACTTAATCAAGCCATATATCTTTGGTGTAAATGGTACTTCATGTGTTGACAAGCGAAAGTCTGGTTGGTTGACTGCTAATGAAAGACAATGAAAACCTCGCCGGATATAAAAATTAGCCAAAATCGCCGCCTTCACAGTATTCACACCAAATAGGACATGAGAAATATCTCTATTGCATACACATGTGCCTGAAACTGAGATCAGATAGCCTCCTAGGATACGTGAGGGCGAGGAGCCTTGCAGTGAGACATTTGCGCAGTGATTGCTAGACGCTATCTGGACGCAGGATCAGTCGGCTCTAACAGTCCTCTAGAGTCTAGTGGCATGATTGAATAGTGATGAAACTATCTCCGGCTGTCAAAGGAACCCAAGCACCCAAGTAGCCATCTCAACATCAGTCAACCTACACACCCTTGGCACACTTCTGCTAACCTTGCGATGGACGTAGGTCAACCATGTGTCCAACAGTAACCACTAAAAATTATTGAACTTGGCAATGGCTCCGCCTTTTTATTTTCGCGACATTGAAAGGCTTGGTCATCTGGTAACACTCGTCAACAGCCCAAGCGTAGCCCTCACTTTACAGCGAATCATCGATCATAGCATCCCAGGCTGCCTTCCACAATCCACCGACTGCAGGAATAAGAATGGGTTCGCCTGGAAGCCTATGATCTCGAAGGAAATATGCAAGTCGTTCTCCCAATGCTCCATGGCAAAGCCGCAAGTATGGGACACCAAGATTGTGACCAAGTACCATGTTTTAGACAAGCCATGTTCCCAAGGATGGCGTATTATAAGCTGCTCTTTTAGCTTATAATATTCTGGTGATTAACTTAATTGGGTGACCTCCTATTGGCAGCCTTGTCATAACATTTCTTCACATGGCACACAGTATCTGTCATTAGGCACGGGGTTGGATCAAAGACAGTTGGAATGTTACGGCCTGGCTTCAAAAAGTTTTTCTTCCCCTCCCTTTTTAGCCAAATGATCTAATTGTGCAGGCAGTGGAAGCAATTGACTTGAGAGTTCACGTGGTGAGCTGTAGGGTATTGTGTATCCAGCGATGGCTATACATTTCCCACCCAGTGTACATCAATGGCTTATAGCTCAACCGTAGCTTCTCCAGACCCTGCTGAGTTCTTGACATTAATGTCGTTCGAAGGCTTGTCCTTTGTTGCTGACGTAGTTGTCGTGGCTGCTGTCGTTGCTGCCATGGCGCGCTGGATCAAACGATCCGCAAGAGAGGACGTGTCGTAGATGAATGGGCCGAGCATAGAGGAGGTATTATTGCCACTGGAAACAAAAAATGAGATGCCATCTGGGTCAGACTTTGATCGAACTTACTTGCTCGAGCTGCCGGAGGTCGTGTTGGGAGAAACCGCTTGGGAGCTCATGGTGGGCATGAACTCAACAATGAAGAACTTGAACTGTGCCTGACTAGGGAGTGGTACAGACTGAGAAAATGGGTCGATGGAGGTAGTCCAAGAAGCAGAGATGGAAGGAGGAATAAGAAGGAAGACTTGATCTGGGATGAGACCTGGCTCAGGAGGCTCAGATGACAACTAAGCAAACAGGAGGGAACTGGCAGAGGTGGTGCTGGAGTCTGCTCTTTCGCCGAGACAGGAGGAGCATGAAGGAGAAGCCCAGTCCTCTTATACTCACGAGGACTCACGAGGACCATCCATGCTGGTGCTCAAGCTGCCGGGGAGTGTAAGAAGAAGGCAGCTTGCCAGGTGCATGCACATCTGCCATTTGACTGGCGCGTAGTGACTTTGCCAGCGGGGAGACCGTATATGGAGTTAATTCTAGCCCTGCTGTTTTCATACATTGTTCACTCGTGATTTCTAACTCCCGCAGCTCAACAACTTGTACGATTTGACTTACATGGTTCTTGCATTGGTCACTTTTTAAGGCAACCGGTTGCCTTGCGTTGGTTTGTGTGGCTGGTTGGTTCAACTTTGAACCTCGTCAGACTTTGGTGGGTTTCATTGGAAAGCCTGATTGGCCGAGGTTCGTGTAGTTTATTGATGAAAGGTGATGTTCTTCTCCATGTAAAATATTGACCAGCTAACTAACTGTTGATGCGTCTTCGATCAAAAGTTTGCTTCTCGGTGAAGAGTAACTGACAACCAAGGAAGGATGCTGCAAACTCGGCACTGATTCTGGGCTCATAGGTCGCAGGGGTAGTGAATACCAATAAGCTTAGTTCTTCTTTATGAGCTTTTTGCTTCACAGGCTGCAAGTCTATGCTTATTTCTCGCAAGATGACTTTTTACCTCTGAATAGGGAATTTGCCGATTTGTGGCAAGAAAGAGCTAGTACTTTTTTTAAATCGGGAGAATCTTATGAGGCAGAAAGTACTAGTACCGATGAGCTTGGTCGCAAGGGGATGCAACAATCATGGCACTGTAAAACGAGGGAAAGAGGGCCGACATGGATGACAGCGTACCTCACGGCGTCCGCCCCGTTGCGTTGGCGTCCTGGGCGACGTTGACAAGTAAGAATTCGGGTAAAAAGTAGCCCAATGGAGATGTGTTGCCCCACTGTTGATCGCCTTTGGGGCTCGTTGCATCAGCCGGGTTCAGAATTTCTTAGTTGTTAAGCTCTGAATGTCGTCAGTGTGTCTGCGGCTCACGGGGCCAGGGGGTGGGGCTTTGCGGACGATGGGCGCGGTTCGCCTGCAACGGATTGTATCCGGGCTACTGGGGAAGTGTTTTCCTCAGGTGATTCGATCTGCATTGCGGGGTTAGGTTTCCGCGTAATGCGATTAGACGATAGTTGCTGATTTGCAAATACAACTAAGGTACCTAGGTACTGTACTTGATTGACACATTGTTCAAGTCTGCAGCAGGCATAGGACACCAAGACAGCCATCGAAAACTATGTCTTCGACAGAATACATCCCCAAAGATAGGCATACTGTATGATAGACTGGCTAAAACTCTTCGTATTTTGGCGTCTTGCTGTCCAAGTGTAATACTTCTGTCGACATCTCACATAGTTCCGCCTTTTACCTGCCTAAGGTAGGTATTCCATCCACCAATCTGCAAGTACGAAGGCCTCTGCCGCAACAAGCGAGATGCTTCATAGGAACCAATATGCTCCTACAACCAGAGCTGGGATGAATCCAGTGGGCTCGCTATGGTACTGCTCACGGCCTCCGATCCGATCGAACCTTCAAGCACCCGTCGCGACCCCCTCGGATAGAGCAAGTCACTTCGGATCGGATTCTTCATGGTCTCCATCCTTGGCTTTGGTGTTATTAGGATGAATCGCTTTGCTAGCTTTCTCATCACTAGTTTTCCCATCGCGTGCGGAGTCCTTCTTGGCTTCGGCATCAGCTCGTCGCATTAGGCGTTCCGTAACTGAAGAGGTGTCGTAGATGTATCGAGGCAGCATGGAACCTTTGTGGTCCTTATTTGGGTCTGCTTTCTCTTCTTCCTCTTCTTCTTCTTCAATGGCGGGCGGGGTCTTGTCGCCTGTGGGATCTGGGTCGTTGGGGGGCTCGTCGGCGGCCATGATTGTCAAGTGGTCAATGGCCTTGTTGTCGCCCTGATTTCGTTGGCCGGACCCAAGCGTGTATGATAATTGCGGAAAAGAAGTAACCACAATAATGGTGAACCGACGGAGTCTTGGCCGTTGAGTGTTGGTATGGGAGTAGGAAGCGACCTGAGAGGCAAGAAGTCTCTGAGCTTGGCCGTGTGGGAGAGAATGGTGTAGGGAGAGGTAGGTCTATTGAGGAATACGGCTCGATTCTTATACTTGCAGAGAAACATTGAATCATAAGCAGTCATGGTGTTAGCAACTGATTATACTTAATAAAGTTATGGTTGTGCTACAGGGTAGGTTTGTATTAAGAGTCAACCCTTTGGTGGGACACGAAGATGAAAGGTCACCTGCAGGTCAACATATACAACAACAACTATTCACCGCTATAATACTCATCAGAAGGATATTGGCACACAAACTCTTAGGTGTGTGACCTTCCAAGACCAACAGGAGCTTTTGGCCAGTGGTCCACACTCCCAAGCGTCACTCTCAACTGTGAAGCCAACTCCGTGGACATGGAGCATTTGCAAACACCAGGTACGTCGCACTTCTGCCGCACCTGTCGAAGATACCGGCCCGCAAGCCCACCGTGACCAAATTGGCTGATATATGAGTGTGACAAGGACTCATCTTGTCTGCAACGATTGACTCAACACTCAAAAAGTAGAACACCAGAAACCCAGTCACTGAAGCAATCTTGGGGCTGTCAGCAGACGAAAGAGCCTTGGGAGGTGAGGTACACAAGTAAAGATTGTTGTCAAGCGTGTTACGGTATACCTGGAGTTCATCCCTTGAATGGGGATGATGACCTAAGGTCACATTTGTCGCGGGTGGCTCACCGGCTTCAGAAACTGACACGTTTAGCAAAAAGAAAGAGAATAGAGATAAGAATAGCCACTGTAGGGCTTACTATAGAGTGTGTAGCCGGGCCATGAACTTGCAATCGGGGAGTGTTTGAGATTCAGCTGGATCCGGAACTTCACCTTTAAAGGGTGAAAAGGAGAAGGTACATTGAAAAAGGTGAATTAATTGAAATCCGGGTCTTCAATCCCATTTAACTGCCTCCGCGTGATTCTCAGATATGCCCTGATTGCTTGCCAAGGGCGAGGAAGGGTCTTTGATTCACGGCTCTCCTCTCTTCTCGACCATTTCATCCGACTCATCATGCTTAGTCGCTGGATGCGGATCGCAGGGTACCAACGGGCGTATGAACTGGGCAAACCTCTCAGCAAGACCATCATGCCAGACCTGTACTCGCTCTCCCGAAAAGTCATTCGCATAGGCCGTATAGAGATCATATATCATGACCGTTTTGTACTTCCCAGGTCCCGTTCTCTGAGATATGTGAGCCCTTTGTACACAAGTCAGTCAAGTCCTAGCATGGAGGGGTCTGGAGAAAAGTACTTACTTGCGGACTGTCTCCGTAGAGAGGCGATACCGGAAGTCCCCTTTAAGCGATGATTGCTCCCGGTGTCTTTCATTGACATCAGCTTTCCACTTTTGCCCAGATACTGACGATGGCCAACAGGAATATGATCGCACCCAGTTCCAGTGGCGGTTTGGGAATGAGTCCTCTTTGAAGCGATCATCATTGACATCTACCGTGACATCTTTCCACGATATGCCGCCCGCTTGTAACAGGGATGGTAGGTCGTTGAGGAACAGACGGTATGTTATTGTCCACCGGGAGCATGCCGCATGCTTGGCATAGGTATATGCCCTAAGCCTCACCTTCCACCCCCATTCCTTAGTCCAGTCGTGATCGCCCGATCCAGTCGTGTTATTGGGACTAAGGATGGTATACTCAATCTCGCCTGGCTGTATGGGAGTTCCGTTCACTGCGAAAATGGATGCCACCTCTTGTTCGATACGCTGACTGCGTAAGCCACGGAGCCATTGGACCAACTGTTCCTTCGTACTTCGACCTTGGGTTGGCTTTGCAATTTGGTGCTCGATCGGTTTGCATACCTCCCAAGTTTCGGGTTTTCCTCCATCCATCCACCAATGGCCTACTGCGGCAGTGGTACCCCTATTGCCGGCAATCCAGCCTCTCACGGCAAAGGTACCAACTCGATGCTTCATGAGGGATTTGATCGCTCCTTCATTTGTAGGCCGTGTACAAGTCAAGTAATGCCGGTCGACCCGATGCCGACGGGTAACCACCTCTTCGTAGGCTGGGGGCGGGAGACTAGGCATGGCTGCTATGCTTTGAGGGATGGATTAGGAATTTATTATTGGAAGATATAAGACAAGCAGGGATCTTGGGACAACCTGTCTTTATATACACTGCCTATTATGGGATGCCTAAACCTTGCGCATGCTTAGAGTTGAAGCCTGCATCATGCAACTGTAGGTTTGGCTGGGATGGGGCCAAGAACCATGAGCTTCTAAAACAGTATAGTATGCGTTAGAATAGGGTATAGATGCCCAATAAGCTAGCTCGACTATTTAATACCTCTATGTGCCATGCAGCAGGTTGGTGTCCGGACCAGGGAAACGGTTCGAACCACTCACTTCTAAATACGCGTGTAATGAAACGGTCTGTCTTCATCCAATCGGATCTAACACTGCATAAACTTTATTCCTTAGGATTACTTTTGCGTCTTCATCGTAGGACAGTACTTTTGTGGTCGTTTGTTAGGATTACTCTGTGTGACTTCGGCTCAACGCACCGCCCCGAATATCCGTAGCCGAATTGTGTTCTGCAGCCGGTGTCGAGTTTTCAACCGAACCACTGAAGCGGAAACAAGCAGGTACAAGTACTCTGATTGGCATGGAACATGAGGCTCTGCCGCGGAGCCGTTCCGACTTTCGCGTGTTGGTTGTGACTGTGTACCCTTTGACCTAGCTCTTGTGTGCCAAGGCCACGCAACCAACGAGCACCCTCGCAGGCATCATCTCGATTAGGTAGGCCAATACATAAGCGATCATGCCCACGCATATGCAGCTTTTCGCCTACCGGCTCGGTTGTCAGACTCGGAGATATCCGGTACCTCTGCACGGGCTCCCCGTCCAACGGGTACTGAGATGGTTGCATGTAACTGATGTGCATAACCTTATGAACCAGAGAGTGGAACGTACAACATCGGATACTTTGCAAGACAAGGTTTTGTGACACAGCTGGAAGATCTGTTCTAGGATACCTACCGTGGCATTGGACAGGCAATGCCATCCCACGGGTAGCTGCATGCGTTGCTTGAACTGGTGGGGGAACATACATCTCAGTACGGCGGTACACCCTGCGCTACGGTAAGCCGGAGAGTCGCTTCAAGCGCGGTGCAAAGCCTACATCATCGGGATCTTGCAGCATATATGAGAGAGCCGCTTCGGACGGTCAGTGACGTGGCGGCCTCCAATAGCAGGACGTGTGATAGGACAATGCGTTGTCACGAGAACAATAATTGCATTGACTCACATATAAACAAACAAGAAACTTAGCAATTGGCACACGGCGAGAGTATTTGCCCACCTTGGAGAATCCTCATCGGTATCCCCTCACATTGTCAACAAATATTACTCTAAGAAGGAGGAATTATCTCAGACATGATGCAACCCCTACGAAACTCAGACAATCTTTACATGAATACCTGTATACGTTCAAGCTATCTAGGTAGTTTCGTGGAAACATAGTCTCAGTTCACAATTTAGACATCTCTGAAGTCTTCCTTCCCGTCTTCTCTTGAGACTTGGCCCGGGGGACTTTTTGTACACCTGTCGCTGTACTAGCCATGAGGGTGCCCTGAATCAGGCGGTCTTGGAGTGATGAAGTGTCGTATATGAAGGGGGCAAGCATCAAGTCATCTTTGACGGGACTGAAGGTTGTCAATATCAAGCCACAAGGCCAGACTGAACGACTTACACGGTGGAGCGCGGGCCAGCGGGGTCCATCTTGAATGCTTCGAGAACCGAGAAGGGAGAGCAAAAGACGATCGGGTTTTGGAAGGATGACTTTGATGTGATCAAGCGCTAGTGAGGTGGCCGTCGGATTTGAGATCAACCCAAAGGCGAACGGATGAGTGTGTGTTAAGTCAAGCCGTGGGATGATAGGTATAGGTTGCCACAGGCAATCGTCGGGACAACGAAACTCTTCCTTCCGTTGTGAATGAGAGGAGTCAAGCCTCCTAAATGGAGAAGATGCGGCTCTTTATAGAGACACATCAATGCGGTACGTTGACTGATGCTAGAAAAGATCAAGGCAGCCAGAGACAATAAGGCAAGGACTCGGGACAAGGGAGGAATCGGTTAGGCTGTGCATCCCGCAAGCAAAAGGACGATGAACCATTTCCTGAAGAATGCCTAGTGTATATGCGGGAGGTGACAGATCACACAACCCCCAAACGAGGGGAGGGACAAGCATTTGCACTCCACGCTTGTGGACGTACTACAAGGCGGCTTACACACGATACATCACCAGCCCAATTAAGGCAACTGGGAAATGGTGGGGCACAATTCACCGAGAGGACGGACTGGGCCAGCTGAGTTCCTGGCATGCGGTGTCAGAAGTGATGCATCAAGTTCCGATTCTCTGATGTGAGATGTCTAAGGGAATGGGGTGGTCTTAGACATGGAAGCCAAATCCTGGGAGGAGGTGCTGGATCTGAGGCACACCCTGGGGTGAGGCGCCTGCAGAGTGGCATCTTGCATTAATGCTGTGTATGTACACGCACATACACATGTTCGTCTCATGAGACTTCGGTTCTTGAGAAAACAAACAGCACCAAGAGCTCGGAAGCTGAATCTAATGAGCGCTTTGGCTGAGGCCGTGGTGAGATCAGGAGCGGGGGAAATCGACCTGGTTCATTCGGCGGGCCTCAATTAAGTTTTCCGCAGAAGTCGCCCATGCGTCTCTGCAGATGTTATATATGAGTGCTCATTATGACCTGGTATCTCAGATCATCGGACACGCGAAATGATCGGTGAGATGCGGGAAAATTCGAGGACAAGATTCATGGGAGAAACCGGGCGTGATGGATGAGCCGTTAAGATGGGGATTTATGACCTGTCACTTTTTGACCCGATCTCGCTCACCCCTGTCTCTGCATAGCGTAGATAGTGGAGGGTCCTCTCCGCAGCGACAAAGCCAAGGGAACGGGCAATGCTGACCAATCTGAATGTTGAATGCGATTCAGCTGTTTTCAGTGGTGCTTCTCGTACGCCACGCATCAGCGCGGCTGAAGCCATGCTCGCGGACCACGCTGCGTGATCGTAGTCCTCAAACGTGGTGGTGGTCCCGCCGCGGCCCAGGCCTCCACACGCGCGCTCGAGAGTGACACCCCAGTGCAAAAGTAAAAATGCTTTTTTGCCTGCGGTCCCGGTGCCGCTCATATCTTACCCCTGATGGCCTACCAACCAGCACGACCCGATCGCTAGACATTCCAGAACCAGCACATGGTACCATGGTTCACACAATAATATGAAGAAGAGACCATTGCTCAGTCAAGGGAGGAGGGAGGAGAAAATAATTCTTCTCTCTCTCTCTGACAGAAAAGAAATGAGGCTCGCTCTGGTGTACTTGGTATGGGTGTAAGTGAGTGGACCTGGATTTCGGGCTGCGTGACACGACGAGGCCGTTGGCATGGAGGGCGAACCTGGCTCTCGGAAGTGTATCAAATTTGCGTGTGAAGGGCAAAGGCTCAACTTCTTTGGGAAAATGGCGATACGGATTTGGCCAGATGCAGGTAGGACGCTGTTGTGGCTTGGTCGAATCATGTAGCACATGGCACACTGCAACTTTCACACATAGCCCCGGTACAGGAGAGCCGTTTCTTTATGCCACAGCACACCCAACGGCAGATAGAAGGTACTCTTCCCGTTTTTATAACTTCCAGAAGATTGAATTGTTTTATAAGGAAGCAAGTAATTGTCTACCTAGGTTTGCAAACTCCCGTGCGTCCAGCAATTTGCACCCCATAGCTTTTGCTCCCCACACCTCGAAGCGCCACCCCACTCGACTGGAAGATGTTCAGGATAGAATCAATCCTCCGTAGACTTGATATCATTTTTTTCATCGGTAGGATCGACGTCGGTGAGGCCTGAGGCGGATTCGTAGTCCTCTGCGGGGGTAGGCTCGGTGGTTGTATCGACTGCAATAAGTTGAACTAGACGGTCTGAGAAGGAAGATGTGTCGTAGATGAATCGCGGTAGCATTGAGAAGTTCTTGAGGCACCTGTCAAGTATTAACAGAATGTAAGTTTTGATCTTTCAAGGGAAATTGACTGACGGCATGTTCGCAGAGTCCACCTCGGTGGAGGCTGGCTTAGGGTTCATGTGAGGCAATCAGGGATATCTTGCGAGACGGCAAGTGCAAGAATCCGGGAGGACTTTGGAATGTAGGAGCGGTTTTCGAATGTCTAAGAACGGTTGGTAGAGTGAAGAAATGCGAATAAGAGGTGGGAGTTCAGGATGGCAAGGCAATGGCTCGATAATTGGGAAGGTCCCAATGCTTGAGTGATAGATTGTTTCGAACTTACTTGTTTCTAGCTCTTGCGAAATACAATGAAGAAACACGAAAGAGTTCGAGGTTTTTAAATTACCGCCTTTCTCATTGTAGGCTGACCGCACACCTGTGGTCCTTCGCAGGCCAACCTACGCAGGTATACACACTGCCAACTTGTTGTTTCTTGGTTCCGGAACCAAGTAGTTACATAGCCCCGCTAAGGGTTTGAACCGGTACGTACCTGCCCACTGCAGTCACTAGCCCTGCTAAGTCTAAGCACCTGAAAATACATTCCCTCATGTAGAGAGAGTCTGAAGAGTCTGAAGAAAACGCATTGTACTTCCTCTACAAAAACGTCCCGTCGAGACAGGTACGTACCCTGTCCAACGTCAAGTGGAAGTTACGTACCTACGTACCTACTCCACTAAACCGACCTCACGGCCATGCTTCCCCTAGAGCCAGCCCGCCCGCCTGTCACAGCACTGTTGAGCCAACCGGGAGAAGAATCTTAGTATAATTACACCAAAAATAGGTATGTACCAGCAATGTAGAATCTAAAGATACGTCCCCTAGGTTGAATTTGGGCTGCCTGTGATTGGTCAGTCAGTCGAGGTGCTCTCAAGTGAATTCGTCACGCAGTTTTTAATTCTTGGAAAAACTGTCTGTCCCGGTGGGCTGGAATCGAATAGAGCTCTAGACGTAGGCTGATACTGGGTTTAACCATTGAGGCTGCCCGCTGCAGCTTGATGGTTCCAGGTGGTCGCGCGAGCAACCGAAGAAAAGAGGACGGCTTGACGAATGACGGCTCGGCGCGTCTATGCCACAGTCAAAAACATCAAGTGGGCGGGACTAATAATCCAATGTCGTACGTCTAATGCCCTCCACTAACTTTCGGGTTCAAACCGTCTCTCCTGTCAGGTCCACGAAGATCAGCGGTCATGCAGTTGCACGTCTGCAAGTTAAGCACAAGGTCTGTTTCGGTGGACTCGCAAATGTGCGATGCAGGAAACAAATTGGGGTACGAAAAAGTGAGAAAAAGCACCTTATTGACAGTTCATCCATCCACTTGGTTGTTACTCAGTTAGGTTACTTGTGATTGCACCCACGCCAGCACAACTGACTGCACCGAGATTGGTCGAACAGCTCGCCTCGGACCCCCAACAAGGGGCAAGGCGGGCGCTGCTCTGCGGTTCGCGCTCGCTTAGTACCGGCCGTGCAGCAGTCCCTGGAAAAGAGAACGTGGGATGTTTTCTGTACGCGGTCAGGAATTGCTCACCTCATTCCCCCATCCGAAGTAATTGGCCATAGAGGTGAAACAGGATGCATATACCGGGTGAGTGGCTCACAGACTCTGCCTCAGCGTGGGGGAATCCAGGTAGGGCTGTTGGAGCCTCGTGGGGGAAACCTTCCGGTCACACAGCTCTCTCGACAAGTCAGGGGGCCTGCAACCTTGATTGATTGATCCATTGCCCAGCCTGTGATTGCACCGGAACCCGTGCGACCGAGTGGCCTCAACTTCTCACGTTGATGACCATGGACAATCCCCAGCGACATGGCTTTTGCCCATTCTTGGCTGAAGGGATGGCGCATGGCTGCACGTTAGGCTACGCCGCCACACTCTGCCAAGCCCAGCTCAGCCATGAGGTCGGTTGAGACAGTGAAGCTGCTTTGCAGCCGCCCTTTCTTGACACCATCGCATGTTCCGCAGAAAGACATTGTCTCTTCTCTCCACTCCATCTTCAAGACGGTGAAAACTCCTCCGTAACGAGGGGACTTGGACGGCGACAGATGCTTAAACTTCAAATTGCTGACAAGGGGATTGAAAACCCGCCTGCCGAAGTGACATGGGTAGGATCTACGTGTCATCCGATGATGTCGGCAATCTTGGAGCCACGTTGCCGGTTCATTATGAAAGATATGCTCTCACTGCGCTTTAAACATAGCCTCAAGTTCTAGGTGTCGGTAGCGTCTAGCATCATGCATTGAGGGCCTTCTACCATTTTTTCCGACACAAGCAATGGATGCCTTGCTGATGTCCGAGGGGCGTACCAGTCCGAGCTCCCCACCGTTTTAGCTTTCAAGTAGGTACGTTCCCTGACACTCCCACCCCACAATTAAGCGAGCATGGCACGTGCGTGGAAATCGAGTCCGTCCCAAACGGCGCCCGGCAGCTAAATTGGAGCCCGCCTAAGGTGGGCCTTGCCCAATTCAAGAGACTGGAGATGATTACTAACAATAGAGACTCTGTCAAAGGAGCCTGAGGCTCCTGAAGTCTCAAGAAGATGGGGTAGACGACAACACCGAAACAATGGCTTGCGCATAAAGCCCGTTGGCCAATCGCCGCATTTTTCCTTTGGCGTGCGACCCGAAACCATTCTGCACTCTTCCCAGTGCCTTTTTGTCTCCTCTATGCTTTCTCCTTATTCGGATTCTTCCCTTCAGGACCTTGTTTTCCCTTCGCCCATCCTTGGACCCCCCCTTCCCCTTTCAATCCTCTTCAACGGCACCAAAATTGTATGGGAGAGCGCCAGTTTTTCTTTTCTTTTCAGCCCCCCTCCTAAGTCAGCACCACTGAAAGCTTCAATTTTGCAGATCACACGAGGCGCAGCAGGCCTGTCCCTTTCACAGACGCATCCAAGAAGTCCCTTGCTGGCCCAGAGTGGAGCCTAGTCAGCCCAGCAGCCAGCCTTGTTCAGTTCTTTCTTGTTACTGTATTATTAAGGCTTCGGTACAAGCTTTGGTTGTGTTATGACTGTATTATTTCTGTTGAGATGCTACGAGGCCCCCGCCCCCTGGCCTTGTGCAGCCTTTTGACCAAGTTAAGTTCTTTTTTTTCTTATTTGAGACAAGAGGTGAATTACTAGAGGCGGCTTTCGCCAACCTCGAACTTCATTATTAGATGAATGTGAAGATGTAGCTATTGGCCTAAACTCAGGCGTCTCCAGTCGTTTCGGTAACCCCTCTCCCCCGCCCCCGACATTGAAACACTGCTTCTTAAGCCATGGTATGTTTGAAGTATACTCCAGATTCAATCACTTGTCAATAGTCTTGTCACCCTTCTTTCCCACTGTAGGGTCGGTCGCATTGGTGCTGGGGTGTGTGGGTGCAGGTGCTTGGCCCTTCACGACGGTCGACGCGACGATGGTACCGGCGTTGGCAACTTGGACTTGACGATCAGAAAAGGAAGAAGTGTCGTAGATGAAGGGCAAGAGCATCGAGAAGTCTCTGACAGTCCTGTGATTGGGTTAGTAGGTGATGCGGAAAGTTTGACTTTGTCAAGGCATATGGGCTAACGGCAAGTTGTCATGGACACGACCGGCATCAGTGGCAGATGAGTCGACAGTCATGAGGGGCAATCGATATTGTTCGGCGGAAGAATCAAGTACGCGAAGGTAGAAGTTAACTAGCAGGGAGAATGGTTGTCTCTAGGAAGGGGTGATATGGCCTAAAAATGTGGGAGTCTTGGGAGGTTGGAACGATCGGGGTGAGGGGAGAGGAACCGGGCAATGCTAGAAGGATGGAATGCCTTAATTCTTCTTGTCTGTGGTTCTTGAGAGATGAGTTACATAGAGAAAGCATGCGGGCTATGACGGATTTTATATCAAAGCCACTCACACTGTTGTCTGCCTGTGTCAGGTCAAGGCCAGTCCCAAGGAAAGGCAACCTCAAGCCCCGGGAGCCGCGAGGAGACGACCTGCAACTGGGTGAGCCTCTGAGAGATACCTGTGGTTGCATCCGTGAAGATTACCGACCGAACTGTCCCTTCGCATCTGACAGTGCAAGCTGGAGTGGTTCGCAAGCCGTTCGACTTACCGGCCGTCTGTCTTTAGTCGCCGCGAAGATCCTTGTCCCCTGTCTGTCCCGCGAAGATCCTTGTCCATTGGATCCTTGTCCACTGTCTGGATCCTTGTTCCCTGTCTGGCTGTCGTCGCCAGGAAGGAACCGTCGGAATACACCCATGCTTAGGGTCGGCGATGCTAGCGGCCGAAATCCTTGCTAGCTCCGGGGATGCTAGCGGCCGAGTGGCTGTCGTCGCGGCAAAGATCCTTGTCCCTGTCTTCGTTGCCCCAAAGACCCATATCCCTGTCTCTTTTCATCGCTGGGAAGATCCTTGTCCTTATCCTCGTTGCCCCAAAGACCCTTATCCCTGTCTGTTTGTCTTTCTTCGTCGCGGCGTCATATATAGCGGTTGCAAGCTTGATCGATTTGTTACTGTATTTTTGAGGCTTGGGTATACGCTTTGGTTGTGTTCTGACTGTTATTTTTGTTGAGTTGATGCGAGGCCTCCGCCCCCTGGCCTTGTGCAGCCTTTTGAACAAGTCTTTCTTCGTTGCCGCAAAGATCCTTGTCCTTGTCTTCCTCGCTGCGTAGACCCTTGTCCGCGCCAATCCCCACGAGATCCCTGTCTCGATGATGTAGTGATCTATCCCCTGCCAGCCCAGAATTCCCTTTCCAGAATTCGTCTCCTCCCATGACCAGATGGCGGATCTGCCAACGGCGGTGATCTACCCCACCGCCGCTGTTGCGAGGAACGCGACGAGGGTGACTCTGGCACTAGGTGCTTGCGGTACATCTTGACCGGCCTTGCAACCTGGCTCGAACTTGGTCGCGCGAACGTTGCGGCACGGCGCTGAGCGTCAGCCTTAGGCAAGAGGCCGGGCTGGAAAGATTTCTCTAATTCACACTGTTGAACAAGATGATAGCATTTTCAACTTCCATCATTTGCTACAGCATGTAGCGCTGATACGAGGTCCACTCCGGTGTCAGCAAGGTAGAGAGGTACGTCCCCGGTTGGGGGACCTTCTTCCGCGGTGGCTGTCCAGAACTTGCCCAGGCTTGATGGCAGCTGCATTAATGAGATACCTCGTTCGGTGAAGAGCCTATTGAAGCGTCGGCCGCCAAAGAAGGGGACTGACCTGCGACAAGCTTGCCGTTGAGAGGTATCAACGTCACGAGTAGAACTCCCATCTTTATTTCTGTATAATGGCGATTGTCCAGAACAAGGCAGTCAGGGGACTCAATCCCCATCAGCGCCTAATCTAATGAGTAGACTTGAAAGCGCTTGCCCTAGCCTGATTTCGCGGTGGTGACTAGACTCCAAGTTATTCACTTAAAACAACACGCGACTGGACGGGAGAAGAGACAACTTGACAGTGAATTTGTCGTTAGGTCAAAAAGCTAGGCTCACGCGTAAGTTCGTAGAGATAAGTTCGTAGAGGTAAGTACATACAGTAGTATTCCTCCATCGCACGCCATCGCGGACCTGATGGGATCGGATCCTGCGCTTCAGGAGACTCTTGTAGACAAGACAACACATCGCCAACGGGCTCCCGCACGTGCAATAACCCTACACTTGCATGTGCCTCTTTTCGTCCCAGACCTAATGTATATCGATCAGCGAGAGGCTTGCAACTTGAGCGCGCTGAGCCTAGCCCAGCTGCGATTACGGAGCCTGGAAGCTTCCATTGGTTGTGGTCCAGTCGATGTCTCCAAGGCAGGGCCAAGAATTCCTGCCAGGCGCGTATGCGTGTATGCTCATCTTTGGCGCCAATGACGTTAAAATAGGTAGCAGTTCGGCCTGTTTCAAATCCATTTCACAGTGACTTGGCCAACTGTTCGTGTCAGCCACTGAAACATTCATGCTTGGATTACATGCTTGCTCGTCTCCAGATGAAACTTTTGTTGGCGGCAAGCGTCTATTTCACAGGCGGATTTGGTGAATGGTTGATTGCCTCGACGGCCTTAGCCGTATCCCGCGAACCGTTTTCCTTGAACTTATCGCCCTCGGCTCCCACTCTCTATCCTATGCAAAAGGTTTTATGTCTCAGAATATCTTGGGAAGTGCTCCAGTGACACTTGGATGGCATTGTACACAAGTGATCCTTGTGCCGTGAGCTCTACGGTACTCGTCCATATCTCGTTGACACATCAGCAAGACAACCCTTTCAGAACGATAACAGTGCCCCATACGTTCTGCAGGCCAGTGAAGAAGCATATAGTAGGTCTGAGGGGATCCGCAGTTCCTACCAGATATGCTGAGTCGATAGAGTAAGTATCTGATGCTTCCAATCTGCAGCTTCCATCGGAGGCTTGCTCCTACAAGCTTGATCGTTGTGGTCTGGTCATGCAGCCAACTGAAGTAAAGATGACGGTTTGACAAATTAGAGCACGACGCAAATGCCTCGGTCCAAACGATTGGAGACTAGAAGTAGTAATCCGATATCGCTTGCCCATCCCCCCAGATTCCGTGCCTGAAACGTCTTTCCTGTCAGGTGTGCCTAAGGACCAACAGTCATGCAGCTGCACCTCCGTTGGAAAAACGCGAGGTTTGTTTCGGCGATGTCACAAATGTGTAACGCAGGAAACAAATTTAAATACGGCAAAAACGTAAGAAAGCAATAACCAGCCCATCTACTTACTTGGTTGTTACTCAATGATGTTGCTTGTGATTGCATCCACTTCAGCACAATTGACTGTATCGAGATTGGTCGAAGAGCTAGGTAGCCTAGCACCCTGATCAAGGGGCAAGACGGGCGCAGTGTGGCCGGTTCTTCTCTGCCCTATGGGACGCGCCCGCTTAGTGCCGGCCGTGCAGCATCCACGGACAAGAGATCGTGGGATTTGTGTACTGAGCAATAGCCCACCTTGTTCCCCCATCCGAAGCAACTGGCCGGCCGTATGAAGCAAGATGCATCTCCTGAGCAGGTGGCTCAGGTTCTGCCTCAGCATGGGGTGAACCTTCCGGCTCCACGTCTCACTTGAAAAGTCGAGGGGCCTGCAAACTCGATTGGTTGATCCATTTCCTGACCTATGATTGCACTGTGATTGAACTGGAACAAGCCCTCTCGCATGCCGCTTTCCAAGAGGTCGGTTGACACAGCTGGAGTGGAGCTGTAGGCAAGACCACCTTTTCTTGACCTGATGGATCCGTAGATGTCCAGCAGATACTTATTCCCTGCCAATTGCCCATCTCCTCCGTAATCCCGACAATTTCACATCGATTCCTTCCCACCTCCTCCCTAATCCCTGCAATTTCACATCTGCTCTTTCCCATCTACTCCTTAATCCTTGTAATTTTACCTCTTCTCTTTCTTATCTACTCCTTAATCCCTGCAATTTCACCTGTCTCTCATTTCCCCTCTCTCCTCTATCTTCACAACGGTGTGAAAGCCGCCATGTCGTGAGGGGGATTGGATCGCGACAGGTGCTCAGACCTCGGGTTGCCGACGAATGAACCAGAGACCCATACGCCGCCTGCC
Source organism: Fusarium liriodendri (assembly GCA_023509735.1). Taxonomy (NCBI): domain Eukaryota; kingdom Fungi; phylum Ascomycota; class Sordariomycetes; order Hypocreales; family Nectriaceae; genus Fusarium; species Fusarium liriodendri. The sequence continues at coordinate 148,734 of JALLKD010000020.1, forward strand.
AAGCTAATATCGCCCCGGTCTATGTATTATCCAATGATCCCGGGAATCCTAGGGCCAAGTTGCCCGTTCTCTTGAAGTACCAGGCGTCAGCAGGGCTTTCTCTAGTTTTCCCAACACAAGCATGTCTTGTCAATGTTCTGACACGCATGGGTGTGTATACGTACCCCCAGGCGATCTTCGTCTCCAAGTGAGTGAACCCTACAAGTCGGGCGGATGTAAGCGAGCGCGGAGATCGAGTCCGTCCCGAACGGCGCGCGGCAGCTAATTACGGAGCCCCGCCCGAACTGGGTCTTGCCGAAAGAACGCATGATTCACTCGAGCGGACGAGCTGGAGGGAAGTGCAGCTCAGTAATTGTTTGATTCAAGCACCTCTCATTCGTGTGCAGCATACGAGTGGCGATGATCCGTTCAGCAATTCCTGTGGAAGGGTTCTTCGCCCATCTCGACCTCCAAACTTCCCAATACACGGGACCCGCACGGATATTTTTCGAAGAAATATCTTCCGGGGTGCACAACCTCTGAGACATGTACTCCATGTTCAAGAGCAAGACAGAGCCTCTTCCCTATATCGCGAGCTTTGACATCGCCCTTACAGACGCGAGAGATTATAACCTCGACGTGAGAAAGGACAAGATGACTGCCGTGTACAAGCGAGGGAATGCTGAGCAGGCGCATCCTTTTGCCGACCACCTTATGCCAGTGTATATTGCTGCTGGTTTGCGGATAATGACGAACAGAACTCCTAAGGACGGTCCCACTCAAACGGTGGCTTGCGAGCAGGAAGACCGAAAAGAGTATGTGGTCCACCGGCTTTTGTCTCTTGAGCGTGCGACCCAACACCATTCAGTATTTACATCCACTCTTTTTTCCCCCGACATTTCATGTTCTCTCCTCTTGCACATATCACTTATTAAGTCCATTCTCTTCTGTGTCCTCTTTTCTCCTGCTCATCCTCTACCTGTTTTCTTTATCCCTCCTCAGCGACAAGAAATCACCTCGTGTCTACGTGCCTGAACTAGCTATACCCCCAACTGATGTCCGCAACACCGTCTCTCAATCGCATACTTGGTCGTGACTGTCAGAGCCGGACGTCACATATCTCATAGGGTCAAAATTGGATGAATGCGAAGATGTAGCTATTGGTCTAAACTCAAGTGTCTCTAGTCGTTCTGGCCGGCCGCATTTGTGCCCCGCTCCCCGACGTTGACACCCGGGTCTTTGAACTATGGCTCGCCTGGAGTAAACTATAGATATAATTACTTATCAATGGGCTTGTCGCCCTCCTTTGCCTCGGTATGATCGGTCGTATCGGCGTTGGGACGGCTGGGTGTAGTTTCGTGGCCGTCTGTAGGGGCCAGTTGGTTGGTGGTGCCAGCGTTGGCAAGTTGGACTTGACGATCAGAAAAGGAAGACGTATCGTGAAGGAACGGTAGAAGCATCGAGAAATTTCCGACATGCCTATAAATTAGTTAATGTGAGTTAATATGAGACAAGGTTTGGTCTTGTCAAGAGGAATGAACTGACGACAAGTTGCCATTCGCACCACCAGCATCAGTGGAAGCTGAGTCGACAACCATAAGGAGCAATAACTATTGTCTCTCAGAACAGAGAGTCTCAGGGGGTCGTAGTCGAGTTGAAAGACCGAATGGAGTCAAAGAAAGTTTGGTAAGGCTTGGGATGGGTAAGACTTGGTAGAGTGGGATGATGGGGTCTGACTGAATGAAGAGACAGGAACTGGGCAACGCGCGTAGGGTAGAATGCTTCAATTCAGCTTGTCTGTGGTCCTTAAGAGCTGGGAGAGGTCGAAAAAGAGAGTAGGATGTGACGGCTTTATATCAAGACGACTGCCATTACTGTCTTGTTTGCGCCTTATTCACAATGGACAGGCCGCGGACCAGCCAAGGCTCCGCCGGTTGCGCCCCTGTGTCCTGGTTCTCGGGGCCAGTTGTGCCAGGATCGGAGGTGGAGACGGCCAGCGTGGTAGTTGAATAAGGACGGGCCAGTCTAAAGCTGCCGACAAGGGCAGGCCGCAATCCGCATGAGGGGGTCAGTTGTGCACCGCGTCGCATCTCCGCCTCCTACTATGGCGTCGGTGAACTTCCTGCCTCCACCTTCCTGGTCATCTCTTCCAAATTCGCGTCTTGCTACGAGTACGTATTTTAATTTTTACGTCTGACCACTGCCACGTCAGGGAGTTGCTCTCCATCAGGACGAGGCGGTAGATCTCCCAATGTCGTTGGTGACGGTCCTGGCCGTCGCTGCGTGGCACACCCTCGCTTCAGGCGCCCCGCTGCTTGTCGGCACTCCACAGCGATCACTGACGCGCGACGACGACGACGTTCCGGTCAACTTATGGAGTACATTCCAATCCATTGTATCGGGCGGCTCGCGTGGTTTCCAGTCTAACCTACCGTTGTTCGGTGACCTGGCGGTCAGCAGAATGCACCCCTGATAACTTTCCTATGGAGCAGGCACAAGTGGGCGCGCGAGCGTTGAGGTCATCACCAGACCTCAGAGTTGATGGGTACGTCACTCACCCATGAATAAGGTCAACGCTGGGTCGATTGTTTGCGAGCTGGTCCCTTGTCAACGGCTCAAATAAAGTCTACTCGAATGGTCCAGTGAGCGACTGTCTCCCCAATTGAATTAAGCGACTCTTTTACAATGGCAGATGGTCACCAAGGGCTTTGGCATGGGCCAGGAAATTTCCTGTTGTGCCCACCTGTGTTGAGTTGTGAGTCTGGCAGTGGCGAGCCTAACTTCCCGCTGAACTCTAAACCAAGTATTCCGTAGCTCCGGCCCTGTGCGTCCAGGAACCGACCCTTGCGCCACATTCTCCGAGAGAGAAGGACAAGAGGGACTAGCGGGAACAGAGGGACGGAGAGAGACAAAGGATCCCAAGGAGCCCCCACAGGACAAAGCAACCCTGCAGCGCGTGTGTCGCTCCTACCCTGGTAGGGCTCCCGTAGGCAATCTATGCAAGGAAGAAAGGACATAACGTGAGCGCCGTCCAGAGTCAGCACGCACAGATCTTCTCATTCATCCCTATTCCGCAAAGAGGCGCTCTCTCAGAGCTGACCATGGCCGCTCAGTGCGGCCCGTAATTCTAACTCTATTTCGAGCATCGGTTTGTCGAGCCGACTTTGAGCATGTCAGCGGTTGTCGCTACAATAGAATCCAAGCCAGCACCCAGGAAACCTGCCCATGTGCTCCGTAATGCAGGATCATTTCCTGGGTATTTCCTGGGTATTTCCTGAGCAAATGCCCAGGACTCCCCCCCCCAGTCTACCCGGACGCTAAGAGCTCCCCGAGAACCTTGCTTGCTGTACCTCAATCTTAACGTGGGGTCGCTCAGAAGGTACGCTAAGATTGACGCGCTCTAAGGCGCTGCCCTGAAAAGTACCCGACGCTAAGACCCGACGACGGCCCCTGCTGGGCCGCAGCAGAGACGTCGTTTCGAAACCTGAAAAGCCCAACACCAACGACTCGTCAATCGCCGCGATGGATCCCTGAAAGTCATCCATCTTTCCCAGAACTTTACGAGGCCTGCCGAGCGTCGGGTTTCCAGATTATGGATAGCTAAGCATCCATTGTCACCACGCAAAAGGGTCGTCTCAAGATGGATGGAAGGACTGACACCGATCCCATCGGTTCCTGAATACGATTACAGCAGCTAAGCTCCATGGATACCAGGGATTAGGTATACATGTTTACACGCCTCTGGTACGTACACGCACCCTTCATCCATTGGATGTGCCCTGTACTGGCCCCTTGATAGACGGGAGCCTCCATTACATTCTTTAGTGGAGCTGCTCCCACATTCACAGCACAGTGGAGCCTCACACTTTCTAGTGGAACTGCTCCCACATTGACAGCACAGTGGAGCCTCACACTTTCTAGTGGAACTGCTCCCACATTCAGAGGACAGTGGAGTCTTACATCCTCGCCTCAACCTGTGTTTCAATACCGTTATTCGTCCTGTTCTGCAGCGAGGCGCTCTTTTCAGCCCGTATATGGCTGCTCAACAGAGCCCGCGCCGGACTAATACTCCCGCTTTGTCTCCAGCGTCGGTTCTTCGAGTGAGCTTTGACAATGCCGGCCATTGTCTCTTGCAGCGGACCGAATCAAAATCGGCATCCGGGCGAATTGATGCAAAAGACAGATATGGGCGAATACGTGGGGAACTATCCAGACCACTTGAGCTTCAAGTATCTTCCTCCATCACACCATCTTCATCAGCACCAGTAAGGACGAACCTGGCGCTAGTGGGGATATATTCCTGCTATTTCTATCAAGTGTCAAACGGTGTGAGAAGCCGAGGACGGTTTGGGGCATAAACCATGAGAATGACGACCCGGGGACATTGCCCTTGGGCTCCGAGAGAGGAAAGTCGAAATTCCAGCAGCCTGGCGAACAAAAGGAGCGAATCACACACTGTAAGTCTCACGTATTGCCCTTAGAGCAAAGACAGCGAGACTCCTTACCTGGTCAAACCGCAACAGGGTTTCAACGGGCTCTCCAACGGCACACAGAAGTGAAGGGCTTCTCTTCGGACACTCGCCTAATTATTGGTTCACCAAGGATTTGGACTGTCTACCTGTGTGATAATGAGGGCCAGTCGCTACCATTTCCATCTGGCTAAAAAAATAATAGTGATACCACAAATGTATGCATGCTTGTGAACAAACTCAAGTATACTCAGCAGCTTGCAACTTTTCACTATGTCCCCGGCCGCCGTCGCTCCACAGGTTCTGAAAGGCCACCCTATTGCCATACGCAAGTCAGCATGTGTATAGTGTAGAATCGCTTGGACACGAACATGCCGTGTGCCTTTCCGGCCTTATCTACATTGGCCTGGTGAGGAGTGGGCTCGTTATCCTTTTTTACGGGCCAGCTGGGTCGTTGTAGCGATTGAGATTTGAACTTGGCGGTCAGAAAAAGAAGACGTGTCATAGAGAAATGGCAGGAGCATTGTGTATGCGTTAGGGCTGTTGAAAGGTCAGCGGGACAGAAGCCTTGCTTGTGCCAAGGGTCATGAACCAACATCATGTCCTTCTTCTTCTTCTCCTTTTCGTCCGTGTCTGTGGAAGCTACCATGAAGAGCAACGGGTCTTGTTCCGCAGAACAACAAGTACTTGAAGGTAGGGGTTGGGTGGGAGGAGGCATGTCCAACAAGACTTGATGGTCTAGAAAAGTGGGGGGGTGTAGGGTCTCGGGACGATGGTGCTCTGGCTGGATGAAAGGGGTCTTGCAACGCTCCAATAATGAGATACTTTGGTCCAACTCGCTCGTGATTCTGTCAAAATACACGGACAAGTTGCGCGATTCGGCATGACTTGATACTGGCCTCGGCCATCGTGGTTCGCACAACTGTGTCATTTGAGGACGGTTGCCTCCAGGCTCTGAGGTCATTAAGTAAGGGGACAGCATGACGTGCGGGGAAGGACTCATCAAAATACAGCTTGTTATGGGCCCGGGATCCGGTAGTTCACACCCAACATCTGGGAAGAAGTTGGTAGGTTTCTGACCCGTGTGGTGTGATTTTTATGCTGATGGGGGTGATTGGCCAACCATCTTACACCGAGTCGAAGGTTCGTTCTTATCGATAGAGACACCCAGCATCGATCCACTATTCCTATTATTAAGGTAAGGCTTAAGCTTGCTCCGCCGATCCGACGAGAGTGTGATGGACGCGCGAGATGCGCTCACAGCACCTTCAACCAACCATCCTTGCAGCCGCCCCGCTATTCGGCCATTTTAGGAAAGTTTCTTTACTTTGTGCTCACAACCCCCCGTCTAATCGCTGATGCGCATTGAACCACCAACGACCTGTCTTTACCGCTCTCCGCGTAACGTAGACCTGTTCTTACTCTTCCCAAGATTGTTGAAGCACTGGGTCTGCGCAACTTCGAAGCGATGAGCGGGCGACAGCAAACATCAACTGGCTCGGGACAGGGATCCACCAACTGGTCTCAGTCCGGAGTCCTGCGCTCGGTCTCGGAACCCCAGGATCCACGGCAAGCGGCATTCACAAGACTTCGCGAATGTATTCCCCAAGACGAGGACCAGTGGCGAGAAGCAAGGGAGAGACACGGTTTCTTTACCCCAGAAGAGATCCACGCAAAGGTATCAGCCATAATCAAGGACGATCCATCACTACCCGAAGACTTGCGGAAGTTTATGCATCTCGCATCCTGTTGCGTTGATCGATATTGCGGAGATGAAGCCAAGTATAGCAAATATCGGAATCGTGTTCATGACGAGCACCTCTCTGAACTTACTATCGACCGCAACATGTCTGTGGTGCAGGATATAATATCCTTGATGGATGACTTGTATCCTATCTTGCAGCACCGCGTCTTTGAGATTATGTTGCTTTATGGTAAGTAAGAAGATGGCTTGTTGGTTGTATAAGAGCTAATGATTAGCACCTCTCAAAATAAGCCTACTCAAGTACTTCAGGCAGGACAAAGACAGGTTCAAGTCATGCTTCCCGACAAGCACGATAGTATCTGAGGAGCAAGCATATTTTCCTCTCTCCCCGCCAGACTTAATCGTACTTCGATACCCTCAACAATACACGTATGTTTCTCCTCCCCTCAAGTACAGTCTGGCTAATTACAATAGCTACGAACAAGCCCACGGGGCCCTCAATGTCGGCGCTCTTCCGAAGTCCGAGCACCTCAGGCTAGCCGAGGCCCTGGAAAACAGAAAGGCACTGTCGCGCGTCCCCCCAGAGTCTCATTCCGTAACAAAGGGCCTCTATAATACCGCCCGGGATGTCTGGTATGACGGTGATGTTGATCTTCTAGAGTACCTCAACACAGAGCTCATCCTTACCATCCCTGACCGCATCACCGGCTACAAGGTATTTGATGTCCCGGAGGGTATCCAGAAAGAAGCAGCTTTAGCAAAAGAGTATCAGGAGAACTGTGTTCGTCAACCAAATATGCGCAATGCAGTTCTTTTTAGATTTCCCTGGCCTCCACAGCTCACCATCGTTACTAAGCACATCTACAAGCACCTAGTACGTTCGCCTTTCACCAGCGAAGTCAAGAAGAAAACTAACGAATGAGGTGGAATCTAATATCCTAAGTCCAGGGCCTGTTCATGCGAACCAATTCTACTTTCGGCATGAGTCTGGTTCAATGAGGGTTCCTAATGGATGGCTCTGCGTCCTCGTACCTACTATCCCGACCACTGAGAAAGTCACGATAACATTGACCTACGGAGCTGTTAAGGAGGATATTACGTGGTGCATTAGCTCTGGATTGCTTCTAGGATCAGGCACAACGCTATCAATACCAAGCAAGGTCTATTATATCTGGATAAGCCTCCCTCTTGATCCGGACTGATCTCGCCTCTCCCCACCACCAACACTCGAGAGCGGGCGGTGGCATCAAGAGGGGTTCTTGGACAGTTTGTTTGGCTGGGCTCAGTCTGCTGCATGATGTTGGCAGGTGCCAGGGCTCATGTCCCCCAGTTATCTAGCAACAGACATTCCGAATGCCATGAGTTCTATGACACTTATCAATATCTCGTTGATCCGCCGATAACACATATTTTCCAAAGTGAAAGTTGAATGTCATACATATTGGGTATCTGAGAAAAAGGATAAATCGGGAGGAGAAAGTACTCGATGAAGGCTGCGGTACTGTGTACTCTCTCTCCGCAAGGCACCGCTATCATGGAATCTGACTGTTCAAAAACTATCACTAACTGATCTCACTTCGCTGGCATCTCAACTCTACAGAACAGACGATGTGTCATCCAGCCATCCAGCCTTCTCAACCGTTGTGCTGGCTGTGGCCCCGGCCATTTTGGGAATGGACCATGGCTCCCTGCTAGGCGCGAAGTGTCATTCTTGACGCCAAAGATGACGCTAGATGGATAGTCAGTTCGGGCCGCCTGTCAAGCTCCAGCGACGGCAGGGGAACTTGCTTGTGTTAGTGCCGGCATCGACACACGGCCTGTCTGTGAGTTCAAGGCTCACGTAGAAGATATGGGAAAGAGATAGTAATGGGAGCGAGCACCGGCCAGTGTTAACACACGTAATGTTTATTATTGATCCCTGTTTCGCAAAGAGGCGCTCCTTTGCACCTGTCTATGACCGCCGAGAGAAGTTTATGCTACTTACTCTAGTACTCTCCCAGCGTCGGTTCTTCACGCTAACTTCGACAGTGCCGATAGTTTCCCTTCGCAACTAACTGAATGTAAGCTAGCACCCGGGGCATCAGTCCAATCGGGGATCTCCTGCTCACATGTTGACGTTCAAGGGGGACATGTCTCAAAACATGAAGGAGGCCGCAACAACAAAGCAAGAGTAGAGGCAGGACATGAAGTGAGATGAGCCTACCCTGAACTTCTGCATTCACAACAAGGCGGCTTGCACACCTACCAACCAAACCAGAGGCAACCTTGGAACGAACGGTCCGATTGTCAACCGTGCAGCCGAATAACGGCTTCAGAGTCTCTGAGATACTGAGCGTAGTGCCTCTTTTGTTTCACGCGGGTTGCCCTGAAGCACCCCCTCCACCTTCGCCGGTCTGTGAAGGTGGACCACCTGCATGTCAGGATCATACGTCATGTCAGGTCTATCCCTTTGCTTCATCTGAAGGTATGTCGCTGGCCGGACGACAAGCAATGGGTACTGAGTACTTGGCCGCCTCCATATGCATGGCAATGTGGTAAAATGAAGTGACAGCTGTTTCAGCATCAATCTCGACCGAACTTTGATGTTTGCTACCCGAGGATTTGGAGTCTTTGCCTCGCTGAAAATCACAGATACGAGTGCTCGTTGCAACGTGACATCCATCTCATCTCATCTCATCCTTCGAGCCCGACTGTGGGTGGTGACATCGAGTAGCCTCCATGGATGGCGTGGATCAACTAGGTAATGAAATGCATAATCTCCCATCGTGCTTATGACATGTATTCTTTTTCATCCGATCCCGATCGAGCCCCCTGTCGGATGCACGGGTCTGTAGTCCAGGGACCTGGGTCTTCCTCTCGACAAAAGGATGAGTGTCAGCCCCATTTGACGCATTTCCTAACCCCATGCAGCGTTTTCGATTTAGTACTTCCTGACCGTGTGTGTCCTTGCTCACACGTAAGCTTTCTGGATCAGGCGAGGGTAGAGTTACTTTAGGCAAGGAGTAAGGCTGCGCACTGATTGCTTCACCGGCCCTAGTCATTTCTGGGAAAGTATTTGCCTCGAATATATTAGTTAGGGTCTTTCATTGATCTGCCCTAAGAACATTTCGTCCGAGTAAAGTATTGGCAAGTGTTGATATTCTATCCTTTAGGTAGACCAATACGCATTGTGTATCAGGCTTCCAAAAGGGGCGAGCTCTATGAGCTACACCCGTGCCTCTTCGATCTATAAAAAACACGACGCTATCAGGGTTGAATTCGAGTACCATGCAAACTCGACATCCGTTGGCAGAAGTGTCAAGTGGGAGTGTGAGGCAGTCTAGCAAGGCGAGGTACTTCTCAGCCATCCTGGGAGCACCCCAACCGAGCGCTACAGCTCATCTGCCGACCATTCCCTAAAAAGCACCTTGCTCATGCGGGAAAGGAAATTCTGTTTTTGTTCCCTTCTCTTCCCTGAAATGGAGGTGGGAGTTGTGCCAGCTAGCCACGGGGTACAGATAGGTTGCGACAGGTTGGTTGTGCGGAAGACTTGACCCTGGACGATGCGCAGCCTCGGCCATCGCAATTGCGCGTACGGGGTGTATATCTGTAACTGAGGCTGAGAGACGAAAGCTTTTGTAGAGACGGGAAGCAATTGGCGGTGTATGGCATTGTTGAGCTAAGGTAGGCCTCGGCACGATGGAACTCTGACGACATAGTTGAAAAGAAGCCTTGCAATGCTTTGAGAATGGTGTACCCTAATCACACTCCCAGGAGCTCCTTCAAAAGACATGAAAGCGAAGCGTGAGGATTAATTTCGCGTTGTCAGCATACCTGTTCTTCGCGCGCATACATAGGCGCAGGCCCTCCGAGGCACCTCCAATCCCTGGATGCCCTAGGCTATAGGCATCAAAGGTACAGATTCAGTGCTACTGAATCAGCTATATCGACAAGGATTTCTCACCATCTGTTCGGTTTGATAGGATGGCGATGGCAAGATTCCATCGAGACTGGAAAAGCAAGGCTGGGCCTGGCCCCGCTGCTCGTCTCGAGAAGCCAAGATCAGCTCCCGTATATATTAGAGTTTAACGGTCTCCACATACTGTTCAGCCGCCGGCAGTAACGGCCGCTAGGTAGGTAGGATTCCCCAATGGAACTCTTTGTCGCCGTTGGAGGCATGGTGGGGGGCTAAGGGCGGCCCGTTTACCGCTTGTCAGTTAGCTGCCGTTAGAGGCGTGTAGCCATGTCTTCTGGGTGTGTATGACATGACTTGCATAAATGAGTAGCGCTATTGACCTCGATGGAGGATCCTGCTACATGTGGTGTAGCTGTTGATAGAATCGTGCGTGTCCCGGCGCGTTTTCGCCCTCCGTCTGAGGCAGGGCTATGACAAATGCTGGCGGAACTGAATCGCGCGGCATGTTCAAACATCGCGACGATGATACTGGGCAGGGCTGACATGATACCCCAGCTGATGGATGACGCGGACAATCTACGAGCTGATTCATTAATCCGGAACACTGAATCCATGCCCTACAATCATGGATCGAGACTCGTGACTATAGTTAGCCGCCTCAAAAACCCAAACCTTGGATTAAATGCAGGATACCGACCTGAGTCAGGCTCGGTGTGCCGAGATGGGACGACACTGCGAATGCCTCGTAGCAGGCGCAACTCCAACTTGCCTCAAGGATTCTACTAACCGTGGAAAATTACTCATCTTTGTGAACTCCCAGGGCTCATCCATCACGGCGTGGATGAGATGAGAGGGGTCGGGATTGTGGTGTGAGCCATCAATGTGTGTTGACCACAAAGACTCTCCTCAGATCCATATCATGGAACAAGTTTTATAAGGATACTCGGACATCAAGAGAGGCATCCCAAGAATAACGGCACCATGCATGCTTGATCTTTTATATCTTCTATTTCACTATTTATGAGCGTTGTATAGTTACCTTTAGAATAAAGCCGACACTTTCGTATCAGTGTCGCTTTTTGTCGCCACCTGCGCGAGAGTATAAATGAAACAATCTCATAAATAAAACTGTGTCTTGCTAGTATGCGTAAGCCACACGTGGAGTCGGTGTACATATGCGCCCTTGTTTGTGACCAAAAGGTCTACACACCGGAGCACGACCATACCCCAACCACCTCCTTTGAGCATCTAGCACTGAATCAAATGGTCCATGCTCTTCGGAGATGCCATGTGTAGTTAGCAGCTGTCAGCGGACCAATACAGCCCCTGGAGGTACATCCCGAAGGAGTGGCATCTCCACCATTTTCTCATGAGTGCGGCTCATTGTCTGGTTGAGCATGGTCGAGGCTTAGGGTGTGGGCCGGCAACATGATCGCACGCAAATATAAGGCTGACTTGAACTTGACTAGACTTAGAGAAGCACTACTTAGATGTATGCAGGAATGAATAAGGCGAGGGGGATATCCACAAGAGACCTGGGGTTGAGAGGCAAGGCTTCAAGGAAAGCGAACAGAGGTGACGAGTGTTTGATAGACTCAAGTAGGGGACGGCGTATGTTAGTTGTTATGCTTAGGTTTGCGAGTTGCAAAACTTTAGGACACTCGTTGTTTACATACCGCTCAGGTACGCAAAGTCTATGGGCCCACGGCTTTCCAATTGATGAGAATGATTGCCGTTTCACAGATCCAGGAAAAGTTGATGTTTGATGAAGATAAAAATAGCCACTCGCACAGACCCAAGTGCCTCTGACTTGCGGCTTCTCCCCGCCACCAACATTAAAATAAGGCTTCATGAACCATGACCCAACTAGAGAATACGTTGAGTGTAATCACTTGTCCATAGACTTATGAGCCCCTTGCCCTTCTGTATAATGGTTCGTCGCGGCGTTGGGACAACACGGGGCAGCTTCGTGACCCTCCATGATGGTCGACGCAGAGGCGGCAGCGGCGTTGGCAACTTGTACTTGGCGATCGGAAAACGAGGAGGTATCATGGATGAATGGCAAAAGAATTGAGGAGTGAGTGACAAAACTATGAATAGGTTAGTATGGGGCAAAGTGAGGCCTTAATAAGGTCATGGACCGGACTAACGGCAAGTCACTGATCCCAGAGCTCGTGGTCGAAGAATGTGAATCGACGCCCATGGTTGGGAATCAATTTTATCTTGAAATGGAAGATAGAATGTGGAAGGTAGGAAATAGTTAGGAGGGCAAGGAGAATATCCGAGAAGGCTTGGTAAGGTGTGAAAAGTATAAGACTTGGGGAGGGCAGGACGCTCAAGGTCTAATTGAATGAGGAGAGAGGAACCGCACGAGTGCTCAATGATGAAATAGTACGGTTGCTCTTGTCTGGCGAGCGAATGGAAGAAAACCAGCCGGGGTGACAGATTTATATCAATGATAATCTTTGTTGGCTCGACGTGAACACCTCGGCACTTGCTAATCAAGGTGAGCGTCTGCAAGAGAGAAACTCCAAGAAAACGCTGCAGCACAACACACCCTCGCCGAGGGATGTGTCGCTAGTATCAAGAAACGAGGCTGAGAAGCCCGGAGACAAAGGGTAAGCGTGCAGGACGCATATAGAATGTGGGATCGGATCGCCTCAGAATCCAGCGTGTTGGGCATGGCCCCGGGCCGCCTCTAGTGAGGCGAGAGGGGCCGCAGAGTCTCCCCAGAAATACACACCTCTAGCTCGGCCATCCCCAGACCTAATCTATGGGTACGTTGGTCACCGGTGGGGAGGGTCGATGCATGAAATACTTGCTGATGAGAGGGGCCTCCACTACACAAGCAAGATGCTTTCTTGAGTGTTCATTGGAGATATCCCCATCTCCAAATCATAACAATATTTCAAGGGTGACTCTTTCGCGATCTGTAGTCAGTCTGATCAGCTTCCCAAAGCACCTGATCCAGCTCGACGCCGTAATGGCATCACGATGAGTCTGTGGTCAAATCGTGAGAATTTCCAGATTTTCGCACAAGTAGCGTGGGGAGATACTCGAATCCCTGCGTTGACGTCGATGCGACATCGGTCAGTTCCGCAGTTGAGGCTCGAAAAAGTACGGAAGACTTCCGCTATCGGTACCGACAGGGGGGCACTGATTCAGATCAAAGTTATTTCCGTTGGATTGCTTGGGTGGTCAAAGAAGGCACGGCAAAGGTACCGCTATCAACACGACCGCTCAACAATCACCACTAGGTACTCTACAGAACAGAGAATGGACCGTCCGACCATCCGACCTTCCCCAGTCCCATCATGCTGCTTGTGGCCCTGGGTACTTTAAGACAGGCAAGGTCGTGGAGCTATAAACCTCCCCACACCTACCGCCTAACTACCACCCCGGCTACCACCCTGACTGTCACCCTGACCGTCGCCCTGGCTGCCACAGTTGATGCCACACTTGACAGTAGCTCCATCGCTTAACGGCCCTCCTTGGTGGGCGATCGTGGAAACCATCTCCGGAAATAAGAGTTGATGGATGCGTTGATCGCCAATGAATCGGACTAAGCCCAAACCAGCTTGCTATAGGTAGGTAGAAAGATTTGCCAACGGCACAACCAAAATCCTTGCCCAAGTACATTTGTTAGGAGCATCTTCGTTTCTACATTGCGGCAATGTCCTAAAACAAGAAAGTTCGGTGGGCTCATTCGCAATCAGTGTTCAACCTGATGGATGCATTTGGAAGTTGCCTCAGCCTCATTGCGCGCAGGACAGTCAAGAAAAGAGCCAACTCGCGAAGCCGGCATCGACACGCGACTTGTCCCTAGACCACGTTAGCTACCCAGTTATCAATTCAGTTATACTCCGCACCGAGACTTTCCATAGTACAAAACTACCAAGTTTCGTTCATCCATCGCTTGGTTGATCAAGTCGTTGACCATGGGCGTCACGCTCAGGGTCTTGGAGAGCTTCTTCCTCACAATCTCCATGGCACGGTCTGGTGAGTTGAAAGTTCACGTAGAAGATATGGGAAAGAGAGGGCGAGAGAAGCGAGCATCTGCCAGTTGATGCCAACACCTGTAGGCATTCTTATTCCTTGCTGTTTCGCGAAAAGGCCCTCCCTTGACTCCCACGTGTTGTTGGTGTTGTGAACTTGAGACCGACCCACACGAAGTCTGTTGGTCACGCCTTTTAACCCAAAGAATATGGATATCAGAAAAGAAACAATCCTGTTGTCGAAGGTGTTTCTCCTTCACATGCGTAGTCTGGTAGAATGAGGCGGTGTCCAATCATCCTGGAAGAACCAAATCTAAGCCTTGTGGCACCAGTATTGACCTTTCATGAATGTATGTCTCGCTCGTTCACAGAAAATTCAGAGTTTCTTCTTGCTATATTATAGAGAGGTGAATGCTAGGTGAGCAAATCGACATTAGTTGTACGGTTGAAGGGCGGCTGGATGCATTGAGATCCTCGACGGTGTGCAGCCCAGCCCAGGTCAGCGCAATTGCGTGCGGTCAATCTTGACCAATACAATTGAGAGATGAAGACTCTACGCACTAATGCCACTAAGAGCAGAGCAACATTGCAGACCAAGGATAACGTCCGTGGCTGAGGCGCCTCAGC